>JAXRKP010003229.1:10000-20694 GCA_037039925.1 Doris montereyensis | reverse complement strand
TGCTATCTATTTAAAGAACACTATTCAACTCCATGCCTAAAGGACGTTGCTATATATTTAAAGAACACTATTCAACTGACTGCCTAAAGGACGTTGCTATATATTTAAAGAACACTATTCAACTGACTGCCTAAAGGACGTTGCTATCTGTTTAAAGAACACTATTCAACTCACTGTCTAAAGGACGTTGCTATCTGTTTAAAGAACACCAATCAACCCACAGCCTGAAGGACGTTGCTATCTATTTAAAGAACACCAATCACCTCGCTGCCTAATAGACGTTGCTATATTTTAAAGAACACTATTCAACCCACAGCCTACAGGACGTTGCTATCTATTTAAAGAACACTATTCAACCCACAGCCTAAAGGACGTTGCTATATATTTAAAGAACACCATTGAACCCACAGCCTAAAGGACGTGGCTATCTATTTAAAGAACACTAATCAACCCACTGCCCAAAGGACGTTGTTATCTATTTAAAGGACACCATTCAACTCACTGCCTAACGGACGTTGCTATCTATTTAAAAAACACCATTCAACTCACTGCCTAACGGACGTTGCAATCTATTTAAAGAACACCATTCAACTCACTGACTAACGGACGTTGCTATCTATTTAAAGAACACCATTCAACTCAGTGACTAACGGACGTTGCTATCTATTTAAAGAACACCATTCAACTCACTGCCTAACGGATGTTGCTATCTATTTAAAGAACACCAATCAACCCACAGCCTAAAGGATGTTGCTATCTATTTAAAGAACACCAATCAACCCACAGCCTAAAGGACGTTGCTATCTATTTAAAGAACACCAATCAACTCACTGCCTAACACACGTTGCTATCTATTTGAAGAACACTAAACAACCCACTGTTTAACGGACGTTGCTATCTATTTGAAGAACACTAAACAACCCACTGTTTAACGGACGTTGCTATCTATTTGAAGAACACTAAACAACCCACTGTTTAACGGATGTTCCTATCTATTTAAAGAACACTAAACAACCCACTGTTTAACGGACGTTGCTATCTATTTTTAAAGAACACTAAACAACCCACTGTTTAACGGACGTTGCTATCTATTTGAAGAACACTAAACAACCCACTGCCTAAAGGGCGTTGCTATCAATTTAAAGAACACTAAACAACCCACTGTCTAAACGGTGTTGCTATCAATTTGAAGAACACTAAACAACTCACTGCCTAAAGGGCGTTGCTATCAATTTGAAGAGCACTAAATAAATTATTGCCTAAAGGCCGTTGCTATCAATTTGAAGAACACTAAACAACCCACTGTCTAAAGGGCGTTGCTATCAATTTGAAGAACACTAATAACCCACTGTCTAAACGGCATTGCTATTTGTTTGGAGAACACTAAACAACCCACTGTCTAAAGGGCGTTGCTATCGATTTGAAGAACACTAAACAACCCACTGTCTAAACGGCATTGCTATTTGTTTGAAGAACACTAAACAACCCACTGTCTAAAGGGCGTTGCTATCGATTTGAAGAACACTAAACAACCCATGTCTAAAGGCCGTTGCTATCAATTTGAAGAGCACTAAACAAATTATTGCCTAAAGGGCGTTGCTATCAATTTGAAGAGCACTAAACAAATTATTGCCTTAAGGGCGTTGCTATCAATTTGAAGAGCACTAAACAAATTATTGCCTAAAGGCCGTTGCTATTAATTTGAAGAACACTAAACAACTCACTGCTTAAAGGGCGTTGCAAACCTTTGGTGGAATCGAAATATGAGATCTTACCACACAACCGGTACATTTGCTTTGGTTTCATTTGATTTGATTTGATATGATTTGATGTGATTTGATATGATTTGATGTGATTTAATGTGATTTGATGTGATGTGATTTGATTTGATGTGATTTGATGTGATTTGATGGGCTTTGTTGTGATTTAATGTGATTTGATTTGATTTGATATGATTTGATATGATTTGATGAGATTTGATGTGCTTTGTTGTGATTTGATGTGATTTAATGTGATTTGATGTGGTTTGATTTGATTTGATATTATTTGATACGATTTGATATGATTCGATGTGATTTGATGCGATTTTGATGTGATTTGAGGTGATTTTTTATGTGTTTTGATGTGATTTGTTTTGATTTTATCCACATCCACAACTAAGGTGATCTCGATGTTTTGGTTTGGCAGGATTTTCAATTCTGGACTGCCCTGTAAACAGCCAAGGGATCTTTAACGTGCACAGAGTGTTGTAATCTGCCAACGGGACCTCCTTTTTATCGTCCGTCTCCGATGGGACTAGGTGTCGATCCTCCTACCTGGACTAGGGGGGGGGGGGGGTAGATTTTGCTCGACATATCTCGAGAGCACTTAGTTTTTCAACCGTTGGCGTGGCTCGAACCTTTTGGTTGAGAGGCCGACACCTTGCGTCTGGGTTACCGTGTGTCCATTAGTGTGAACGAAAAGAAAACTACCGGATGGACCTATTGTACTTTCCACACAAAAAGTAAAAGCATAGAGTACTTCATAGGGACTTAAAATCTTTAATGCGACTCATCGCTCATAATTCGTGAGATTAATTCTATTTGTATTGTCATTGAGTTCTTTTCAACTGATTCTTTTTTACTCTTTTTTTTCTTGCCGTCAATAAAGCAGTTATACGGATTTTGCTTACGTGATATATTGCTCTTTTGTACCGTCTTACGGTTTTGAGATATAATAGAATATGCATTTCTTCATATGAACAGTAAAACTACAACCAGATGGGTCAATCAAGATAGATAAAGAGATAGACAGACAGATAGACAGATTGAGACAGAGACATAGACAAAGAAAGAGAGAAAGAAAGAAAGAGAGGGAGAGAGAGTGAGAGAGATAGACAGACAGACAGACAGACAAAGTGACAGAGACTAAAAGAGACAGAGAGAGAGAGAGAGAGAGAGAGAGAGAGAGAGAGAGAGAGAGAGAGAGAGAGAGAGAGAGAGAGAGAGAGAGAGGGGGAGGGGTAGACAGAAAGAGAGTGAGACAGACAGACAGACATGCAGACAGACAGACACAGAGACAGAGAGAGTGAGACAGACAGACAGACATGGAGAGGACAGAGAGAGAAGAGAGAGAGAGAGAGAGAGAGAGGGAGAGAGAGAGGAGAGAGAGAGAGAGAGAGAGAGAGAGAGAGAGAAGAGAGAGAGAGAGAGAGAGAGAGAGAGTCAGAGAAAGAGACAGATACAGACAGACAGAAGAAGAAGAAGAAGAAGAAGAAGAAGAAGAAGAAGAAGAAGAAGAAGAAGAAGAAGAAGAAGAAGAAGAAGAAGAAGAAGAAGAAGAAGAAGAAGAAGAAGAAGAAGAAGAAGAAGAAGAAAAAGAAGATGAAGAAGAGGAAGAAGAAGAAGAAGAAGAAGAAGAAGAAGAAGAAGAAGAAGAAGAAGAAGAAGAAGAAGAAGAAGAAGAAGAAGAAGAAGAAGAAGAAGAAGAAGAAGAAGAAGAAGAAGAAGAAGAAGAAGAAGGAGAAAAAGAAGCTGAAGAAGAAGAAGAAGAAGAAGAAGAGGAAGAAGTAGAAGAAGAAGAAGAAGGAGATGAAGAACAACAACAACAACAACAAACAACAACAATAAGAAAAATAATAACAATAATAATAATATAATAATAATAATAATAATAATAAAGTAGTATCCTACTGCCTTGCAGGCAGGTTTTGGGCTGACCAAAAGCTAAGGGAGTTAACCCTGAAAGAAAATAACAACCTGCTGCCTTGCATGCTGGTCTTGAATGACTAAAAGCTAAGGGAGATAACCCTGACAGAAAATAACAAGGCCTGGTAGTGGGCCTCAAGGTGGCAGCACCCCCATCTACCAAGGGTACAGTGGGCTAATCCTCTGCTTATCCGAAACAACCTGATTCAAAGTAATATATACAATGATATACCTGGCTTCCGAAGACGACACTGGAAAAGAACACGGACTGTGATTTTTGGAACATGGAAAAGAGTTAGAATTAGCTGAAGAAATGGAAAATTCAATGTGACATTTTACCCATTACAGAAACAAAACAAAAAAGGAAAAAAGGACGAGAATAGAAAATGTAGGACCAAATCACACTTTATTCTTCTCAGGAGTAGATGTCAAAGATAGAGCTAGAGCAGGAGTAGGCCTCCTAATGCATAAAAGGCAAGAAAACTACTAGAAAGTTGGAAATTTGTAAGCCCACGGCTATTAGAGGTAAATATTAAACCAAAAGGGGAAGAGAAATTAAATTATTAACAGCTTGCAAACGAAGATGCCACAAAGAAGAAAAAGATATCTTCGAAAACGAGTTACAAATAGCTGCAGAGAATCTCAAACCCAAACAGGAACTAATGGTTTTAGGAGATTTAAACGCTAGAGTAGGGAAACAATGTAGAAACATCAGGAGGAGTAATAGGTAAAGAAGGAGAGACAACAACTTCTCCAAATGGAGAGAGACTAATAGTTTTTGCTTAAAGAATAACATGAAAATAGCTAACACATTTTTTCTCATAAAGATATCAACAAATATACAAGAGTAAATGAAGACAGATGTAAAAAGTCAATCATAGCTACATAATAGTTACAGTTCCCTTTTTACTGTACAATGGATGCACAGTACAATGGATGCTAGAGTAAGCAGAGATTAGCAAAACAGAAATATTTAGTGATCATCACCTAGTGATTGCCAAAAAAATGAGATTATTAACTGAAGAAAACAAACAGAAAAGGAAAGAGAAGAAAGCTACTAAACTCAAAATAGGAGAACTAAATAAACCAATAGTAAAACAGATATACCAATCCAGGATAAAAAGATTTATCAGTGAAAGGCAGATGGATCTGAAGGATAGCACAATAGAAAAGTGGCAAATATATAAAGAAACACTCCTCAGTTGTACTGAAGAGGTCTGTGGTAGGAAACAAATTAAAGGAGATGGGAAAAGAACATCATGGTGGAATGAGAATGTCAAGACTAAGATCAAAGAAAAGAAGGATGCCTGGAAGAAATACTTGCAAACAAAGAGACCAGAGGATATGATAGATTACGTGAGTAAAAGAACTATCGCAAAAGAGGAAGTTAGGGAAAGCAAAACAGGAACAGCGGGAAGAATTTGGACAAAGACTTCAAGAAAGCTATCAAGGAAATCAAAAGCTGTTCTGGGAGCAATGAAGAGCATGAGAAAGACCAAAACATGCCCAATACAACAAATTAAGAACCCCAAAGGAGAAATAATGAAAGGAGACAGCAAAATCATGGAAACGTGGAGAAAGTATTTTCAACAATTACATAATCCCTCCAGAACATAAACGAAACAGATCAATTAGTAAAAGTAACAAGTAATCGAGATGAGACAGCTGAAGATGTAGATATATCATTGGAAGAACTCCAAAACAGCTATAAGACAAAGTGAAATTAGGAAAGGTCCCAGGAGCAGATCAAGTTTATCCAGAAATGATGAAAAACCAAGGGACAGAGAAACAAACTGCTACATGCAAAATGTCAACAAACATGGAAGTCAAAACAGGTGCCAAACGACTGAAAGAAGGGAAACGGTAGTACCAATACACAAGAAAGGATCAACTATGGAATGCTCAAACTATAGAGGGATATCACTACTTAGCGTACCAGGAAAAGTGTATGCAGATTCTGGAAATGAGACTACGGAAAAGAGTAGAGGATCAGATTGAAGAGTACTTCAGAGTTGATTTAAACCAGGAAGAAGTACAAGATCATATGTTTACAATTAGACAAATAATAGAAAAATTCTTTGAGAGAAACATTGACTGCACCTGTGTTTTATTGACTTAGAAAAAGGCATTGACACTGTGAGGAGAGATGAACTATAGCATTCCTTAAAAGAACACAGCGTGTAGAGCAAAATTTAATAGAAGCCATTAAAAGTTTTTTACAATAAACCAACATGTGCAGTGAGTAGCTTGAAATATATCTGAAGAATTTGATGTAGATATAGATGTAAGACAGGGTTGTATCCTAAGTCATCCACAACTATAAGAGATCAGCCAAAGCAGATAATTAAGATAGAAATGAATCAACTGAGATGGTTTGTGCATGTAAACAGAATGAATGACAATAGAATAGCTTAATCAGTATACTGTGCTAAAACTCAAGGTAAAAGACCAAAAGGCAGACCTCGGAGAAAGTGGGAAGAAGATATAAAAGAGGCATTAACACAAAGAAATTTAACTTTCACGAAAGGAAACAGAAAATATCAGGACAGGTCAGTCTGGAGAAATATCATTTCGGGCATCTAAAACCCATACACCGGAAGGTAGAATGGAAGCTGATAAAGAAAGAAAGAAAGTATTGATTTCTTTGAGTTCATTGCTTTCATTGATTTCATTGCTTTCATTGATTTCATTGCTTTCATTGATTTCATTGATTTCATTGATTTCACTGATTGTATTGATTTCTTTGAGTTCATTGCTTTCATTGAATTCATTTCTTTCATTGATTTCATTGCTTTCACTGATTTCATTGATTTCAGTGATTCCATTGCTTTCATTGCTTTCCTTGGTTTCATTGGTTTCATTGCTTTCATTGCTTTCATTGCTTTCATTGTTTTCATTGATTTCATTGACTCCATTGATTTCATTTCTCTCATTTTTTTCATTGATTTCTCTGATTGTATTGGTTTCTTTCAATTGATTGCTTTCCGAATTCATTGCTTTCTTTGAGTTCATTGCTTTGATTGATTTCACTGCTTTCATTGATTTCGTTGCTTTCGTTGGTTTCATTGCTTTCATTGATTTCATTGCTTTCACTGGATTCATTGCTTTTATTGCTTTCATTAATTTCATTGATTTCATATATTTCATTGATTTCATTTATTTTATTGATTTCGTTGCTTTCATCGATTTCATAGATTTCGTTGATTTCATTGTTTTCATTGATATCATTGCTTTCACTGATTTCATTGATTGCATAGATTTCATTGATTTCATTGATTTCATTGATTTAATTGATTTCATTTCTTTCATTAATTTCATTTTCTGCATTGCGTTCGTTGATTTCATTGATTTTATTGATTTCATTGATTTTATAGATTTCATTGATTTTATAGATTTCATAGATTAAAATGATTTCATTGATTTTATTGCTTTCATAGATTTCATTGATTTCATTGCTTTCATTGATTTTATTGATTTCATTGACTCCATTGATTTCATTGACTTCATAAATTTCATAGATTTTATAGATTTCATAGGTCTCATAGATTTCATAGATTTCATAGATTTCATAGATTTCATAGATTTCATTGATCTCATAGATTTCATTGACTTCTTAGATTTCATAGATTTCATTGATCTCATAGATTTCATTGACTTCATAGAATTCATAGATCTCATAGATTTCATAGATTTCATAGATTTCATTGACTTCATAGATTTCATAGATTTCATAGATTTCATAGATTTCATAGATTTCATTGATCTCATAGATTTCATTGACTTCTTAGATTTCATAGATTTCATAGATTTCATAGATTTCATAGATTTCATTGACTTCATAGATTTCATAGATTTCATAGATTTCATAGATTTCATAGATTTCATTGATCTCATAGATTTCATTGACTTCATAGATTTCATAGATTTCATAGATTTCATAGATTTCATAGATTTCATTGACTTCATAGATTTCATAGATTTCATAGATTTCATAGATTTCATTGACTCCATAGATTTCATAGATTTCATAGATTTCATAGATTTCATTGATCTCATAGATTTCATTGACTTCTTAGATTTCATAGATTTCATAGATTTCATTGATCTCGTAGATTTCATTGACTTCATAGAATTCATAGATCTCATAGATTTCATAGATTTCATTGACTTCATAGATTTCATAGATTTCATAGATTTCATAGATTTCATTGACTTCATAGATTTCATAGATTTCATAGATTTCATAGACTTCATAGATTTCATAGATTTCATAGATTTCATAGATTTCATAGATTTCATTGATTACATACGACTTAGTATCACGCCATCGGCGGCTAGTGTGAGTTTGATTTGATTTCACCCACATCCACACGCTTGCGGGTGACTTGGTAGTCCAAAGTCAACGTGTCGGAATCTCAACCAAAAGGTGCTGGGTTCAAATCCTACCAACGGTTGAAATATTTTCTCGAGTTTTTTCGAGTAAAACCTACCACCCTGGTCAAAGTAGATGGATCGATACCTGTAAAACCTACCACCCTGGTCAAAGTAGATGGATCGATACCTGTAAAACCTACCACCCGGGTCAAAGTAGATGGATCGATACCTATAAAACCTACCACCCTGGTCAAAGTAGATGGATCGATACCTGTAAAACCTACCATCCTGGTCAAAGTAGATGGATCGATACCTGTAAAACCTACCACCCTGGTCAAAGTAGATGGATCGATGCCTGTAAAACCTACCACCCTGGTCAAAATAGATGGATCGATACCTGTAAAACCTACCACCCGGGTCAAAGTAGATGGATCGATACCTGTAAAACCTACCACCCTGGTCAAAGTAGATGGATCGATGCCTGTAAAACCTACCACCCGGGTCAAAGTAGATGGATCGATACCTGTAAAACCTACCACCCTGGTCAAAGTAGGTGGATCGATACCTGTAAAACCTACCACCCTGGTCAAAGTAGGTGGATCGATACCTGTAAAACCTACCACCCTGGTCAAAGAAGGTGGATCGATACCTGTAAAACCTACCACCCTGGTCAAAGAAGGTGGATCGATACCTGTAAAACCTACCACCCTGGTCAAAGTAGGTGGATCGATACCTGTAAAACCTACCACCCTGGTCAAAGTAGGTGGATCGATACCTGTAAAACCTACCACCCTGGTCAAAGTAGATGGATCGATACCTGTAAAACCTACCACCCTGGTCAAAGTAGATGGATCGATACCTGTAAAACCTACCACCCTGGTCAAAGTAGATGGATCGATGCCTGTAAAACCTACCACCCTGGTCAAAATAGATGGATCGATACCTGTAAAACCTACCACCCGGGTCAAAGTAGATGGATCGATACCTGTTAAACCTACCACCCTGGTCAAAGTAGATGGATCGATGCCTGTAAAACCTACCACCCGGGTCAAAGTAGATGGATCGATACCTGTAAAACCTACCACCCTGGTCAAAGTAGGTGGATCGATACCTGTAAAACCTACCACCCTGGTCAAAGTAGGTGGATCGATACCTGTAAAACCTACCACCCTGGTCAAAGAAGGTGGATCGATACCTGTAAAACCTACCACCCTGGTCAAAGAAGGTGGATCGATACCTGTAAAACCTACCACCCTGGTCAAAGTAGGTGGATCGATACCTGTAAAACCTACCACCCTGGTCAAAGTAGGTGGATCGATACCTGTAAAACCTACCACCCTGGTCAAAGTAGATGGATCGATACCTGTAAAACCTACCACCCTGGTCAAAGTAGATGGATCGATACCTGTAAAACCTACCACCCTGGTCAAAGTAGGTGGATCGATACCTGTAAAACCTACCACCCTGGTCAAAGAAGGTGGATCGATACCTAGTTCCATCGGAAACAAAAGATATAAAACAGAAGGTCCCGTGTGCAGATTACAACACTCTGTGCATGTTAAAGATCCATTGGCTGTTTACAGCGCAGTCTGGGCAACATTTAAAAACCTGCCAAAGCCCCCAAGATCACCTTAATTGTGGTTGTTGGTAAATCAAATCTAATTAAATCAAATTATAAAAAGACAACACCTAAAATGATCTGGGGAATTGGATACGATTGTTTTCGTTGTGCCTGGACTGCTCTGTAAACAGTCAAGGGACCTTGAACGTGCACCGATTGTTGTGATCTTCATACAGAATCTCCTGTTTTGTTAATTGTCCGTCTCCGATAGGGCTAGATGTCGATACACCTACCTGAACCAGGGGGGTGGATGGAGTTAATTCGAAAAAAAAATCGAAAAATGTGTTCAACCTGCCGACCTTTTGGTTGAGAGGCAGGCACTATGCCTCTGGACCACCAAGTCCCTTGCGATTAGAGGAAGCATTCATTCTCCTTTGTGTTTGTTTTCCTTTCTTCTTCCTTCTTTCTTCTTCTTTTTATTTTTTGATGGGGGTGGAGGGTGGAAGGGGGGAACATTAGTTGGGGTTTTTCATCGAGGCATTCAAAAAATCTGAGACAATTCTCTTTGTTTTATCTAGAGTACACTATTATAGGCCTTTTTGACATAACGGTAAACGTATTTATATACCACAATATTGTATGTTCACAGTTACATGTATTATGTCATAATGTCATCAAATTAAATCCTTTTCCACCTTTTTTGCTGCTCAAGTCATGAAATGAAGTAGAATAATGCAATGGCACAGGAGTTGATCGATCAACTTTTTGGATGGTTTCATTTGGAGGATGAACTGAGCTAAACACGTCATTAACACTGTTATGATAGGAAACCACGAATTTAACTTACAGTGTTAATACTACTAAATTTAAAATACGCCATTGTCAATGTTTCAATTACTAAACAGCAAAAATAATAATTACATCGTTTGTTGCACAAATTAATATAGATTTCAATAAAGTGGTGACTATTTTGGGCCAGAATTTAGACAGCCCAAATAGGTCCACTATCTTTTTAGGGTCAGGTAAGTCTGAACATATAGATCTATCACAATTCTTTATGCTAAAACGTCCCC
>JAXRKP010003229.1:0-5000 GCA_037039925.1 Doris montereyensis | reverse complement strand
TAATGGGTGTGGATGGAGGTTGTTGTGGGGTTTGTGTGTGTGTGTGTGTGTTTGGTAATGGGTGTGGATGGAGGTTGTTGTGGGGTTTGTGTGTGTGTGTTTGGTAAGGGGTGTGGAGGGAGGTTGTTGTGGGGTTTGTGTGTGTGTGTGTGTGTTTGGTAATGGGTGTGGATGGAGGTTGTTGTGGGGTTTGTGTGTGTGTGTTTGGTAATGGGTGTGGATGGAGGTTGTTGTGGGGTTTGTGTGTGTGTGTTTGGTAATGGGTGTGGATGGAGGTTGTTGTGGGGTTTGTGTGTATGTGTGTTTGGGAAGGGGTGTGGATGGAGGTTGTTGTGGGGTTTGTGTGTGTGTGTGTGTGTGTGTGTCTATTTGGTAAGGGGTGTGGAGGGAGGTTGTTGTGGGGTTAGTGTGTGTGTGTGTGTTTGATAAGGGGTATGAAGGGAGATTGTTGTGGCGTTTGTGTGTGTGTGTGTGTGTGTGTGTTTGGCAATGGGTGTGGAGGGAGGTTGTTGTGGCGTTTGTGTGTGTGTTTGATAAGGGGTATGAAGGGAGATTGTTGTGGCGTTTGTGTGTGTGTGTTTGGTAAGGGGTGTGGAGGGAGGTTGTTGTGGGGTTTGTGTGTGTGTGTTTGGTAAGGGGTGTGGAGGGAGGTTGTTGTGGGGTTTGTGTGTGTGTGTGTGTGTTTGATAAGGAGTGTGGAGGGAGGTTGTTGTGGGGTTTGTGTGTGTGTGTTTGGTAAGGGGTGTGGATGGAGGTTGTTGTGGGGTTTGTGTGTGTGTGTGTGTTTGGTAAGGGGTGTGGAGGAAGGTTGTTGTGGGGTTTGTGTGTGTGTGTGTGTTTGGTAAGGGGTGTGGATGGTGTTTGGTAAGGGGTGGGGGAGAGAGGTTGTTGTGGGGTTTTGTGTGTGTGTGTGTGTTTGGTAAGGGGTGTGGAGAGAGATTGCTGTGAGGTTTGTGTGTGTGTGTGTGTGTTTGGTAAGGGGTGTGGAGAGAGGTTGTTGTGGGGTTAGTGTGTGTGTGCTTGGTAAGGGTGTGGAGAGAGTTGTTGTGGGGTTTGTGTGTGTGTTTGGTAAGGGGTGTGGAGGAGGTTATTGTGGGGTTTGTGTGTGTGTGTGTGTGTTTGGTAAGGGGTGGAGGGAGGTTATTGTGGGGTTTGTGTGTGTGTGTTTGCAAGGGGTGTGGGCGGGGAGGTTTTTTAGGGGGTTTGTATGTGTGTGTGTGTTTGGTAAGGGGTGTGGAGGGAGGTTGTTGTGGGATTTGTGTGTGTGTGTGTGTTTGGTATGGGGTGTGGAGAGAGATTGTTGTGGGGTTTGTGTGTGTGTGTGTGTGTTTGGTAATGGGTGTGGAGAGATTGTTGTGGGGTTAGTGTGTGTGTTTGTTTGGTAATGGGTGTGGAGGAGGTTGTTGTGGGGTTTGTGTGTGTGTGTTTGGTAAGGGTGTGGAGAGGAGGTTGTTGTGGGGTTTGTGTGTGTGTGTGTTTGTTTGGTAAGGGTTGTTTATTGTGGGGTTTGTGTGTGTGTGTGTTTGGGAAGTTGGATGGAGGTTGTTGTGGGATTTGTGTGTGTGTGTTTAGTAAGGGTTTGAAGGGAGGTTGTTGTGGGGTTTGTGTGTGTGTGTGTTTAGTAAGGGGTGTGAAGGGAGGTTATTGTGGGGTTTGTTGTGTGGGATTTGTTGTCTGTGTGTGTGTTTGGTAAGGGGAGTGGAGAGAGGTTTCAGCTGTGTGTGTTTGGTTGGTAAGGGGTGTGGGAGGGAGTTTTTGTGGGGTTTGTGTGTTTTTTGTAAGGGGTGTGGAGGGAGGTTTGTGTTTGTGTTTGGTGTGTTTGGTAAGGGTGTGGAGGGAGGTGTGTTTGTGTGTGTGTTTGGTAAGGGGTGTGGAGGGAGGTTGTTGTGGGGTTAGTGTTTGTGTTTGAAGGGGTGTGGAGGGAGGTTTGTGTGTGTGTTTGGGAAGGGGTGTGGAGGGAGGTGTGTGTGTGTTTGGCAAGCGGTGTGGAGGAGGTTTGTGTGTGTTTGGTAAGGGGTGTGAGGAGGTTTGTGTGTGTGTTTGGGAAGGGGTGTGGAGGGAGGTTTTTGTGTGTGTGTTTGGGAAGGGGTGGAGGGAGGTTTGTGGGGTTGTGTGTGTGTGTGTTTGGGAAGAGGTGGGGAAAGAGGTGTTTTTGTGCGTTTAAAAGTGGTCGGGAGGGGAGGTTTTTGTGTGTGTTAAGTGAAGGGGTCTGAGGAGGCTTTAGGGGTGTGTTTTGGGAAGAGGTGGGGAAAGAGGTTTTGTAAAGTGTTTGGAAAGTGGTGGGAGGGAGGTGTTTGGGGAAGGGTGAGGAGGGGAGTTTTTGTGGGTTGGGGAAGGGATGGGAGGGGAGGTTTTGTGGGTGTGTTATGTTTGGAAGTGGGTTGGGAGGGGAGGCTTTGTGTGTTGGGGAAGGGATGGGGGAGAGTTTTTGTGTGTGTGTGTTTGGGAAGTGGGTGAGGAGGGAGGTTTTTGTGTGTGTGTTTGGGAATGGGTGGGAGGGAGGTTTTTTTGGGAATCTGTTTTTTGTGTGTGTTTGGGAATGGGGTGAGGAGGGAGGTTTTTTCTGTGTCTGTGTGTTTGGGAATGGGTGAGGAGGGAGGTTTTTGTCTGTGTGTTTGGGAATGGGTGAGGAGGGAGTGTTTTTGTCTGTGTGTTTGGGAATGGGTGAGGAGGGAGGTTTTTGTCTGTGTGTTTGGGAATGGGGTGAGGAGGAGGTTTTGTCTGTGTGTTTGGGAATTGGGAATTTTTGGGTGAATGGGTGAGGAGGGAGGTTTTTGTGTGTGTGTTTGGGAATGGGTAGGAGGAGGTTTTTGTCTGTGTGTTTGGGAATGGGTGAGGAGGGAGGTTTCTGTCTGTGTGTTTGGGAATGGGTGAGGAGGGAGGTTTTTGTCTGTGTGTTTAGGAAGGGGTGTGGAAGTGATGTTTTTGTGTGTGTTTGTGGGAAGGAGTGTGAATGGATATTTTATGTGTTTTGGGAAGGGGTGTGAAGGGATGTTTGTGTGTGTTTGGGGAATGGGTGAGAAGGGAGGTTTGTGTGTGTGTGTGTGTTTGTGAAGGGTGTCGAGGAGGTTTCTCTGTGTGTGTGTGTGTGTGTTTTGGAAGGGGGTGTGGAGGGAGGTTTGTGTGTGTGTGTTTGGGAAGGTGGAGGGGGTGTGTGTGTGTGTGTGTGTGTGTGTGTGTTTGGGAAGGGGTGGAGGGAAGTTTGTGTGTGTGTGTGTTTTGGAAGGGGTGTGAGGGAAGTTTGTGTGTGTGTTTGGGAAAATGCGTCACCTTTAGTGTGATGCTTCCATTAATCGATCTACTGACCATCGACGGACATTGTAATTTATGTTGTCTGTAGACTGATTATTGCCTGCACTGACAAAAGCGAGAAGTTGATATATGTTTTGAGTCAGAATTTACGTCGACATATCAGTGCTGTGTTTACTTTCAATAATATATAAGTAAAAAAAGGCTGACTTTGATATGACGTTGATATATGCAGGATGTCGATATGAGTCAGTTGGACTGTAATAGACTATACCATCCTCTAGAGTTAATCATAAATACTAAGATGAATTTATCATAGTCAGCTTCCCCACACAAGTCAGGTTCGCCGACTGTATTCCGCAGAGCAGGCCATTTCATTAAACATTGTTCCCAACTCACTCAGAAGCATACAGTACATACAGCATCATAACTGGATACTTATTTACACAGTATGTGTCGAATGAGGATTGCAAAGTAAGTAGCTTCCCTTGACTTACTTGACTAAATGCCCGGTCGTTGGTGGCGATGATTCTCCTTGTTGTTGACCTCAATTCATATCTCTGCCTCTTGATCTTGTAACGACATCATTACACATACTTAATTTTGTCCAATCTGTGATGTCATCTGGAAACCAAAAGGTAGTGAGTTCAACCACAACGACGGCTAGAAAACTTTCTCTTTCTTTCTTTCGTTATCAATCAGTTCCCATTCTACCTTTCGGTGTATGGATTTAGATGCCCGAAATGATCTTTCTCCAGGCTGCCCTGTCCTGATATTTTCTGTTAAATTTATTTCTGTAATGCCTCTTTTATATTTTCTTCCCACTTTCTCCGAGGTCTGTCTTTTGGTCTTTTACATTGAGTTTAAGCACTGTATACTGATTTAGTTATTCTAGTGTCATCCATCCTGTTAACATGCCCAAACCATCTCAGTTGATTTATTTTTATGTTTGTTTTTATGCCATCTGCTTTGGTTTGATCTTTTATTGTTGTGTTTCTGATTTTGTCTCTTTTAGTTTTCCCTACTACTCTTCTTAAAATGTTAATTTCACCTGTCTGTACTCTGCTGTATTCTCTCCTGTCCAATGTCCAGGTTTCACTGTCATAGAAGAGAGTAGGACAATAAACTATGTTGTATACTGCCATTTTGGCTTTTGTTGACAATTCTTGTTTACCTACAAATGCCTTTCCTAGATAGTTATATATTGCACATGCCTTTTGGATTCTCTGGCTAATTTCTTCTCTTAGCTTTCCCTCTGAGTGTAGCTTGAATTTGTTCTAAACTCTCCTCGCCCAATTTAAGATTTTGTGTTTTCGCTTTCATAGTTACTAGCATTGTTTTGGTTTTCTTTGCATTTACTCTCATTAGTCTTTCATTTAACTCATTATTCATCATGTTGATGAAGGTGCCTTTCTGATTTTCCACAAATAACTAAATCATCAGCAAATGAAATAATTGATATATTTACTGGTTTGAGCTTTCACATACCAACATTCATTTTCTTCATTTTTGAGGATGCCTTTGCGACTGAATCCATAAATGTGATAAACAGAAGAGGACTTAGGATACAACCCTGTCTTACCCCTATATCTATATTAAATTCTTCAGATACATTTCCAGCTACTCTCACTGCACATGTTGGTTTACTGTAAAAACTTTTAATGGCTTCTATTTAATTTTGCTCTACATTGTGTTCTTTTAAGGAATGCCATAGTTCATCCCTCCTAACATTTTTTAAATGCCTTTTCTAA
>JAXRKP010003228.1:0-20700 GCA_037039925.1 Doris montereyensis | reverse complement strand
CTTTATGCCTATTAAATAAATTCCTTTTATGCCTATTAAATGAATTCCCTTTATGCCTATTAAATAAATTCCCTTTATGCCTATTAAATAAATTCCTTTTATGCCTATTAAATGAATTCCCTTTATGCCTATTAAATAAATTCCTTTTATGCCTATTAAATAAATTCCCTTTATGCCTATTAAAGAAATTTCCTTTATGCCTATTAAATAAATTCCTTTTATGCCTATTAAATGAATTCCCTTTATGCCTATTAAATAAATTCCCTTTATGCCTATTAAATAAATTCCCTTTATGCCTATTAAATAAATTCCTTTGATGCCTATTAAATAAATTCCCTTTATGCCTATTAAATAAATTCCTTTTATGCCTATTAAATAAATTCCCTTTATGCCTATTAAATAAATTTCCTTTATGCCTATTAAATAAATTCCTTTTATGCCTATTAAATGAATTCCCTTTATGCCTATTAAATAAATTCCCTTTATGCCTATTAAATAAATTCCCTTTATGCCTATTAAATAAATTCCTTTTATGCCTATTAAATGAATTCCCTTTATGCCTATTAAATAAATTCCTTTTATGCCTATTAAATAAATTCCCTTTATGCCTATTAAAGAAATTTCCTTTATGCCTATTAAATAAATTCCCTTTATGCCTATTAAATGAATTCCCTTTATGCCTATTAAATAAATTCCCTTTATGCCTATTAAATAAATTCCCTTTATGCCTATTAAATAAATTCCTTTGATGCCTATTAAATGAATTCCCTTTATGCCTATTAAATAAATTCCTTTTATGCCTATTAAATAAATTCCCTTTATGCCTATTAAATAAATTCCCTTTATGCCTATTAAATAAATTCCTTTTATGCCTATTAAATGAATTCCCTTTATGCCTATTAAATAAATTCCTTTTATGCCTATTAAATAAATTCCTTTTATGCCTATTAAATTAATTCCCTTTATGCCTATTAAATAAATTCCTTTTATGCCTATTAAATAAATTCCCTTTATGCCTATTAAATAAATTCCCTTTATGCCTATCAAATAAATTCCTTTTATGCCTATTAAAAAAATTCCTTTTATGCCTATTAAATGAATATCTATTTAGGGGTCAATAACACAAACCAGTACAGTTCTTACTATAAATTTTGTTCGATCTTACGACAGCTAGTTCAGGTTCCGATATTGAGGTTATGACCAGGAAATAGTTCCTATCAAAGGGTGCATACATCTCAGAACGTAAAGCTATTTTCATAAATTGTTGAAATATACCCTGACAGACCTCCCTTCACATTCTTCTCCCTCCCCCGTCATCCCAACCGACCAACTAGCATGAGCCACGGCTTCTAAGAGATGTCACCTTCGCCCCTCACAACCCGCTCTCTCCCCGCCCTCTCTATCCTACTAACACACTAGATCTACCAGGCCCCACCCTTCCCCGTCTTATATCATCTTGTGGTGGCCTGGTCACAGCTAGGAGGCATCGCACAGTCTTTTTGATCAAATTATCGGTGGCAGCTCTTTTTACTTTCAGTTTGGGATTAGAATGACTGTGATGTAATTGCAGATTGGTGTGTTGAAGGTATCGACAGATACATTTTCTTGATTCTAGGAGAGTATCGATGGGTTGCAGTTCATTTTACTTTAAAACTGAGATTATAGATGTAGTCGGAGAATATAGATGAATTTTCTCTATGCTATGATCAGTGATCAACGCCACGAGACTGATCAGTTTTTGAGCCCCGAGACTGTGATCAGTAAGCCATCATCATGAGCAATGGAGAAATTCGCAAGGCTTTCCCAGGCCTAGGACGCCATATTGGAATGGCTGTTGACCCAAGGAGTCACTCAATTATACACACAATTTAAAATATCACTGTCTTTGTTTTTAAAGAAATTCCAACTCATTTTTTTCTACCGCATGTTCAGTACTTTGTCTTTCTGGATACCATTAGTAATTAGAAAAATTAGCCTTGAGTACAACTGGATTGTCTGTAATTATTTGAATTACATGAAAATATGCAGAATTTTTTGTTTTCATTGTACACATCCACTCACAATAAACTGGCATTAGCGACAACAATAACGTTAGATAGTGGTGACCATACATCATACCTTGGACACCTGGTCAATTATAAACTGAAAACAGGTATTTATATGTCATATATTATAAACTGAAAACAGGTATTATATGTCATATAGTATAAACTGAAAACAGGTATTTGTATGTCATGTAGTATAAACTGAAAACAGGTATTTATATGTCATATAGTATAAACTGAAAACAGGTATTTATATGTCATATAGTATAAACTAAAAACAGGTATTTATATGTCATATATTATAAACTGAAAACAGGTATTTGTATGTCATGTAGTATAAACTGAGAACAGGTATTTATATGTCATATAGTATAACTGAAAACAGGTATTTATATGTCATATATTATAAACTGAAAACAGGTATTTATATGTCATATAGTATAAACTGAAAACAGGTATTTGTATTATACCGATTAAACAAACAAGTATTTTTACAGGAAAGAAAATTAAAATGTGCCCGGCCATTTTTTCTTTCTTGTGTAATCTGAAAGGAAAGTGAACATCTGAATGATGTATTGAAACTCAACTTTGCGGTCCAAGGGAAGTAGCATACTGCAAACAAAGAATGAAAGTAAGTTTCATTATACAACAGCTTCCTGTCGCCACTTACAGCTTTTACCAATAAAATAATAAACTCGATCGGACGCCCACGTAGCGATCTATCGGATGTGTACGTCTGCTAGGTCTGCAGTAAGTTAAGATGAAAAGGTTACCCACCATCAATATTTTCATCCCTCAAATCCGTGCCTTTCAGCAGCATTTCACGAAGGTCCACGTAGGCCGTGCCCACATCCTCACACTCCAACTCTGTCGACTCGGCTGCGTTTTCAGGCGGCTCACTGACCACACTGAACTTTAACCTGGAAGACATTACAAAGACGACACATGAGTTACGTGTCATCTCTCTTTCAAAGGAAAAGTAAACTTACTTCAAGGTCATTACAGCCTATAGAGCTGGAGCTTATCCCAGTTTCCATATCTTGAAATTCTAATGTTGGTACCCATTTTGCATCTGAGCCGAGTGGTGAAATGTGTATTACAATATCTTTGCCACGGACCCTAGCCTTAGCTAGCGTTGCCGGTATCGGACCCCATGACTTCAAGACCTCAAGTCCCACTGAATGAGTATTCCAATCTAGTTGTTTCTGTCTGAGTTTCGTGGCGGGACTGAGGCCCGCCATTACGGCTGTGGAGCCATGTGTCAAAAGTGATCAACAAAGGCAAGAAAGAGATGTTGAAGCTGTACATAAGGTCAGAGAAAGAAGAGACGTTGAAGCTGTACATAAGGTCAGAAGAAAGAGATGTTGAAGCTGTACATAAGGTCAGAGAAGAAAAGAGATGTTGAAGCTGTACATAAGGTCAGAGAATAAAGAAATGTTAGAAGCTGTACATAAGGTCAGAGAATAAAGAAATGTTGAAGCTGTACATAAGGTCAGAGAAGAAAGAAATGGTGAAGCTGTACATAAGGTCAGAGAATAAAGAAATGTTGAAGCTGTACATAAGGTCAGAGAGAAGAAAGAGCGATAAGAGAATGGCTAAATCAGTATACAGTGCAAAACCCAGATAAAAGACCAAAAGGCAGACTTCAGATAAAGTGGGAAGAAAATATGAAAGAGACACTAAGGCAAAAAGTTTTAACCTTCATAGAAGGAAACAGAAAATGTCAGGACAGGGTAGCCTGGAAAAACATCATTTTGGGATCTAAACCCATATAAGGTAGAATGGGAACTGATTAAGAAAGAAAGAAAAAAAGAAAGAAAGAAAGAAAGAAAGAAAGAAAGAGAGAAAGAAAAAAGAAAGACAGAAAGAAAGAAAGAAAGAAAGAAAGAAAGAAAGAAAGAAAGAAAGAAAGAAAGAGAGAAAGAAAAAAAGAGACAGATAAATGCAAAAGAAAAAAAAGGAAAAACTCCCCACATGGAATCAAATCTGTAATAAAAGTCAAATGTGAAATTGTTGTGGAAAAATATTTGAGTCCAAAGGTTCCTTGTTTCAGACTTCAAAGCATCTACAAAAGATCCGATTGCATTTTAAAATCTCAGACTTCAAAGCATCTACAAAAGATCCGATTGCATTTTAAAATCTCAGACTTCAAAGCATCTACAAAAGATCCGATTGCATTTTAAAATCTCAGACTTCAAAGCATCTACAAAAGATCCGATTGCATTTTAAAATCTCAGACCTCAAAGCATCTATAAAAGATACGATTGCATTTTAAAATCTCAGACTTCAATTCAAAGCATCTACAAAAGATCCGATTGCATTTTAAAATCTCAGACTTCAAAACATCTATAAAAGATCCGATTGCATTTTAAAATCTCAGACTTCAAAGCATCTACAAAAGATCCGATTGCATTTTAAAATCTCAGACTTCAAAGCATCTATAAAAGATCCGATTGCATTTTAAAATCTCAGACTTCAAAGCATCTACAAAAGATACGATTGCATTTTAAAATCTCAGACTTCAAAGCATCTACAAAAGATACGATTGCATTTTAAAATCTCAGACTTCAAAGCATCTACAAAAGATACGATTGCATTTTAAAATCTCAGACTTCAAAGCATCTACAAAAGATACGATTGCATTTTAAAATCTCAGACTTCAAAGCATCTACAAAAGATACGATTGCATTTTAAAATCTCAGACTTCAAAGCATCTACAAAAGATACGATTGCATTTTAAAATATTGTCAAGACAAATCTTGCAGCCTGCAAATGACAAGGTCATGAGCCAAAGTTTGAAAATGTTACACACACACACTGTCATGCTTTTGATGTCTTCGTTTTTCATCTGCAAGGGTTCAGTAGTGACTCTCACCTCGATAAAGGTTAAATAAAGGTTCAGTAGTGACTCTCACCTCGATAAAGGTTAAATAAAGGTTCAGTAGTGACTCTCACCTCGATAAAGGTTAAATAAAGGTTCAGTAGTGACTCTCACCTCGATAAAGGTTAAATAAAGGTTCAGTAGTGACTCTCACCTCGATAAGGGTTCAGTAGTGACTCTCACCTCGATAAAGGTTCAGTAGTGACTCTCACCTCGATAAGGGTTCAGTAGTGACTCTCACCTCGATAAAGGTTCAGTAGTGACTCTCACCTCGATAAAGGTTCAGTAGTGACTCTCACCTCGATAAGGGTTCAGTAGTGACTCTCACCTCGATAAAGGTTCAGTAGTGACTCTCACCTCGATAAAGGTTCAGTAGTGACTCTCACCTCGATAAAGGTTCAGTAGTGACTCTCACCTCGATAAGGGTTAAATAAAGGTTCAGTAGTGACTCTCACCTCGATAAAGGTTCGGTAGTGACTCTCACCTCGATAAAGGTTCAGTAGTGACTCTCACCTCGATAAAGGTTCAGTAGTGACTCTCACCTCGATAAGGGTTAAATAAAGGTTCAGTAGTGACTCTCACCTCGATAAAGGTTCGGTAGTGACTCTCACCTCGATAAAGGTTCAGTAGTGACTCTCACCTCGATAAAGGTTCAGTAGTGACTCTACTCTCACCTCGATAAAGGTTCAGTAGTGACTCTACTCTCACCTCGATAAGGGTTAAATAAAGGTTCAGTAGTGACTCTCACCTCGATAAAGGTTCAGTAGTGACTCTCACCTCGATAAAGGTTCAGTAGTGACTCTCACCTCGATAAGGGTTCAGTAGTGACTCTCACCTTGATAAGGGTTCATTAGTGTCTCTCACCTCGATAAAGGTTCAGTAGTGACTCTCACCTCGATAAGGGTTAAATAAAGGTTCAGTAGTGACTCTCACCTCGATAAGGGTTCAGTAGTGACTCTCACCTCGATAAAGGTTAAATAAAGGTTCAGTAGTGACTCTCACCTCGATAAGGGTTCAGTAGTGACTCTCACCTTGATAAGGGTTCATTAGTGTCTCTCACCTCGATAAAGGTTCAGTAGTGACTCTCACCTCGATAAAGGTTCAGTAGTGACTCTCACCTGGATAAGGGTTCATTAGTGTCTCTCACCTCGATAAGGGTTCATTAGTGTCTCTCACCTCGATAAGGGTTCATTAGTGACTCTCACCTCGATAAGGGTTCAGTAGTGTCTCTCACCTCGGTTCAGTAGTGTCTCTCACCTCGATAAGGGTTCATTAGTGACTCTCACCTCGATAAGGGTTCATTAGTGACTCTCACCTCGATAAGGGTTCAGTAGTGTCTCTCACCTCGATAAGGGTTCAGTAGTGACTCTCACCTCGATAAGGGTTCAGTAGTGACTCTCACCTTGATAAGGGTTCAGTAGTGACTCTCACCTCGATAAGGGTTCAGTAGTGACTCTCACCTCGATTTCACATCATGTTATTTATAGATGTTGTGAATAAGGACATGAAACAACAATTGAGACCCCATAGGGAAAAATGAGGAAACAAGAACAAAGAAATAAACAGGAACATTGTTGGATGTCAAACAGAATGGAGAGCTGTTACACTTTCTTTTCCCTTGCAGCGTGTATTTACAGTACAGGCCAATTGTCTTTTGGTTTGTAAATGCAGTGGTGGAGCTCATCTACAACGGCATTGGATGCAACGGCATCTCAGTTTCAATCGGACTTTTTTAAATCCTCGTTTTAATGTTCACATAAGCTTTATATAAAATATATATACGCATGCTTAGAACGGCATCCATCGATGCTCTACAGGGCGACAATGGGACTCTATGCTGAAAACATTGCACTACCGCACACCGTCTATAAAGGGAAAAAATAATTTTGTGTGTGTGTGTGCGTGTGTGTGTGTGAGACATTTAGATTTTTTGCATGTACTATGTGCACACTGGCGCTTGAGAATGCCTAGTTGTGGCTGTCTTGGTTCTTGTCACCCGTATCCACCTCTTCCCTTCCCGACTCGGCCTCCGCCGATGGTCTGCCCTACCCATCAGTCCGGCTGTAACCGAAATCCACTGTAAAATGTAAAAGTAAGAGATCCACTGTAAAATGTAAAAGTAAGAAATCCACTGTAAAATGTAAAAGGAAGAGATCCACTGTAAAATGTAAAAGTAAGACATCCACTGTAAAATGTAAAAGTAAGAAATCCACTGTAAAATGTAAAAGGAAGAGATCCACTGTAAAATGTAAAAGGAAGAGATCCACTGTAAAATGTAAAAGGAAGAGATCCACTGTAAAATGTAAAAGTAAGACATCCACTGTAAAATGTAAAAGTAAGAAATCCACTGTAAAATGTAAAAGTAAGACATCCACTGTAAAATGTAAAAGTAAGAAATCCACTGTAAAATGTAAAAGTAAGACATCCACTGTAAAATGTAAAAGTAAGAAATTCACTGTAAAATGTAAAAGTAAGACATCCACTGTAAAATGTAAAAGTAAGAAATCCACTGTAAAATGTATAAAAAGTAAATTCAATTTGTTTTCAAGGAGAATAAAAACAGCAAAGGCTTGAGTGAGTTCACTGACCTGCCATGTTCAGGGTGATTGGGAAGTAGCATGCTAGCCAGGTAGCTTCGTCTGTCGTAGTGGGCCTCCATGCCAACCGGGATAGCTGCAATGAAAGCACAAACTCACAATGAAAGACTGGCTCGCCTTCAACCCTTTGCTTAGAAATCTCACAAAGTTTCCTGTTGTAATTGACAGACTTTCCCCCTAAAAAATCCAATTGTTATCGACAAATTTTTTTTTCTTCTCCCATAACATTTTCTTTTCGATATTTTCTTTTTGTAAAATGTCTTCTTGGTACAGAATTTATTTAATTAATCAAGTCTCCGTTTCATCAAACAGATCAAATTGCAGTTTTTGTGCAACCAGCCTCAGCCACTTGATACCCAGTAAGAGTCAAGCGTGACTGTTGCCGAGTAAGCGTGACTGTTGCCGAGTAAGTGTGACTGTTGCCCAGTAAGTGTGACTGTTGCCCAGTAAGTGTGACTGTTGCCCAGTAAGTGTGACTGTTGCCCAGTAAGTGTGACTGTTGCCGAGTAAGTGTGACTGTTGCCCAGTAAGTGTGACTGTTGCCCAGTAAGTGTGACTGTTGCAGAGTAAGTGTGACTGTTGCCCAGTAAGTGTGACTGTTGCCCAGTAAGTGTGACTGTTGCCCAGTAAGTGTGACTGTTGCCCAGTAAATGTGACTGTTGCCCAGTAAGTGTGACTGTTGCCCAGTAAGTGTGACTGTTGCCGAGTAATGTGACTGTTGCCGAGTAAGTGTGACTGTTGCCCAGTAAGTGTGACTGTTGCCCAGTAAGTGTGATTGTTGCCCAGTAAGCATGACTGTTGCCCAGTAAGTGTGAGTGTGACTGTTGCCCAGTAAGCATGACTGTTGCCCAGTAAGTGTGACTGTTGCCCAGTAAGCATGACTGTTGCCCAGTAAGTGTGACTGTTGCCCAGTAAGTGTTACTGTTGCCCAGTAAGCATGACTGTTGCCCAGTAAGCATAACTGTTGCCCAGTAAGTGTGACTGTTGCCCAGTAAGCATGACTGTTGCCCAGTAAGTGTAAGTGTGACTGTTGCCCAGTAAGTGTGACTGTTGCCCAGTAAGCGTGATTGTTGCCCAGTAAGCGTGATTGTTGCCCAGTAAGTGTGACTGTTGCCCAGTAAGTGTGACTGTTGCCCAGTAAGTGTGACTGTTGCCCAGTAAGCATGACTGTTGCCCAGTAAGTGTGACTGTTGCCCAGTAAGCATGACTGTTGCCCAGTAAGTGTGACTGTTGCCCAGTAAGTGTGACTGTTGCCCAGTAAGCGTGATTGTTGCCCAGTAAGCGTGATTGTTGTCCAGTAAGTGTGACTGTTGCCCAGTAAGTGTGACTGTTGCCCAGTAAGCATGACTGTTGCCCAGTAAAGGTGACTGTTGCCCAGTAAGCATGACTGTTGCCCAGTAAGCATAACTGTTGCCCAGTAAGTGTGACTGTTGCCCAGTAAGCGTGATTGTTGCCCAATGAGAGTAACTGTTGCCCAGTAAGTGTGACTGTTGCCCAGTAAGTGTGACTGTTGCCCAGTAAGTGTGACTGTTGCCCAGTAAGCATGACTGTTGCCCAGTAAGTGTGACTGTTGCCCAGTAAGCATGACTGTTGCCCAGTAAGTGTGACTGTTGCCCAGTAAGCGTGATTGTTGCCCAGTAAGCGTGATTGTTGCCAAGTAAGTGTGACTGTTGCCCAGTAAGCGTGACTGTTGCCCAGTAAGTGTGACTGTTGCCCAGTAAGCATGACTGTTGCCCAGTAAGCATAACTGTTGCCCAGTAAGTGTGACTGTTGCCCAGTAAGTGTGATTGTTGCCCAGTAAGCGTGATTGTTGCCCAGTAAGCGTGATTGTTGCCCAGTAAGTGTGACTGTTGCCCAGTAAGCGTGACTGTTGCCCAGTAAGTGTGACTGTTGCCCAGTAAGCATGACTGTTGCCCAGTAAGCATAACTGTTGCCCAGTAAGTGTGACTGTTGCCCAGTAAGCGTGATTGTTGCCCAGTAAGCGTGACTGTTGCCCAGTAAGCTTGACTGTTGCCCAGTAAGCGTGATTGTTGCCCAGTAAGCATGACTGTTGCCCAGTAAGCGTGATTGTTGCCCAGTAAGCGTGATTGTTGCCCAGTAAGTGTGACTGTTGCCCAGTAAGTGTGACTGTTGCCCAGTAAGCATAACTGTTGCCCAGTAAGTGTGACTGTTGCCCAGTAAGTGTGACTGTTGCCCAGTAAGCGTGATTGTTGCCCAGTAAGCGTGATTGTTGCCCAGTAAGTGTGACTGTTGCCCAGTAAGCGTGATTGTTGCCCAATGAGAGTAACTGTTGCCCAGTAAGCGTGATTGTTGCCCAATAAGAGTAACTGTTGCCCAGTAAGTGTGACTGTTGCCCAGTAAGTGTGATTGTTGCCCAGTAAGTGTGACTGTTGCCCAGTAAGTGTGATTGTTGCCCAGTAAGCGTGATTGTTGCTCAGTAAGTGTGACTGTTGCCCAGTAAACGTGACTGTTGCCCAGTAAGCGTGACCGTTGCCTAGTAAGCATGACTGTTGCCTAGTAAGCATGACTGTTGCCTAGTAAGCATAACTGTCACCCAGTAAGTGTAACTATTGCCCAGTAAGTGTGACTGTTGCAATTTAAAAATTTCACTCGGACACTTATAGTGACCTTTGCCCTTTTTAACAAAGAAAGAAAGATAGCGGATGCCACAGTTGACAGTGTTGCCATCTCCTCCAGTGACTTGAGACAATATCATTGCCACAGTTGACAGTGTTGTCATCTCCTCCAGTGACTTGAGACAATATCATTGCTACAGTTGACAGTGTTGTCATCTCCTCCAGTGACTTGAGACAATATCATCTCCTCCAGTGACTTGAGACAATATCATTGCCACAGTTGACAGTGTTGCCATCTCCTCCAGTGACTTGAGACAATATCATTGCCACAGTTGACAGTGTTGTCATCTCCTCCAGTGACTTGAGACAATATCATTGCTACAGTTGACAGTGTTGTCATCTCCTCCAGTGACTTGAGACAATATCATCTCCTCCAGTGACTTGAGACAATATCATTGCCACAGTTGACAGTGTTGTCATCTCCTGCAATGACTTGAGACAATATCATTGCCACAGTTGACAGTGTTGTCATCTCCTCCAGTGACTTGTGAGACAATATCATTGCCACAGTTGACAGTGTTGTCATCTCCTCCAGTGACTTGAGACAATATCATTGCCACAGTTGATAGTGTTGTCATCTCCTCCAGTGACTTGAGACAATATCATAGCCACAGTTGACAGTGTTGTCATCTCCTCCAGTGACTTGAGACAATATCATTGCCACAGTTGACAGTGTTGCCATCTCCTCCAGTGACTTGAGACAATATCATTGCCGCAGTTGACAGTGTTGTCATCTCCTCAAGTGACTTGAGGCAATATCATTGCCACAGTTGACAGTGTTGTCATCTCCTCCAGTGACTTGAGACATTATCGTTTTGATACATGTTGACTTGAGGCAGTATCGTTTTGATACATGTTGACTTGAGACATTATCGTTTTGATACATGTTGACTTGAGACATTATCGTTTTGATACATGTTGACTTGAGGCAGTATCGTTTTGATACATGTTGACTTGAGGCAGTATCGTTTTGATACATGTTGACTTGAGACATTATCGTTTTGATACATGTTGACTTGAGGCAGTATCGTTTTGATACATGTTGACTTGAGACATTATCGTTTTGGTACATGTTGACTTGAGACATTATCGTTTTGATACATGTTGACTTGAGACATTATCGTTTTGATACATGTTGACTTGAGGCAGTATCGTTTTGATACATGTTGACTTGAGACATTATCGTTCTGATCCATGTCGACTTTTTCTACTTTGATTTGAAACTTTTGTTCCTTTTACCCCAAATACGGCGGCCGTTTGTTTGCTTCTTCAAAGAATACCCTGTCCACCATGCCGGTGGTTTCAGGGTTCCCAATATGGTGGCCATGTACAGTCAGAAAAAGGCAGACCATTAATATCAGCTTGAGGATACCAAAGCAAATTTAAAAAATCTTACAGGAAAACGCCAGACAACAAACTTACTTTTACTAAAGTTAAAGGCGATAGAGTGATCTGGCTTCGGCTTGGGTAGGGAGAATGGGGTCTCTGTCTCAGCAGGGTCAAGGTCGTAAAAGCGATATTCCACATAGAGCTGCTTGACATCTTCATTTTCCATTGGAGGAGAGTCCTCTTCCAGCGACAGTTCCGATATGATTATTGTTATCACATCAGCCTGTGGAAACGAAACAGAAACATTGGAAGATTTCAGTTTACGATTTGTTTAATTGTAATTGACACTATTGTTTAATTGATTGTAATTGACACCATTGTTTAATTATAATTGACACCATTGTTTTTTGTAATTGTCATTATTGTTTTATTGTAATTGACACTATTGTCTTATTGTAATTGACACTATTGTTTTATTGTAATTGACACCATTGTTTTATTGTAATTGACATCATTGTTTTATTGTAATTGACATCATTGTTTTATTGTAATTGACATCATTGTTTTATTATAATTGACATCATTGTTTTATTGTAATTGACACTATTGTTTTATTGTAATTGACACCATTGTTTTATTGTAATTGACACCATTGTTTTATTGTAATTGACACCATTGTTTTATTGTAATTGACACTATTGTTTCATTGTAATTGACACTATTGTTTTATTGTAATTGACACCGTTGTTTTATTGTAATTGACACTATTGTTTTATTGTAATTGACACTATTGTTTTATTGTAATTGACACTATTGTTTTATTGTAATTGACATCATTGTTTTATTGTAATTGACATCATTGTTTTATTGTAATTGACATCATTGTTTTATTGTAATTGACATCATTGTTTTATTGTAATTGACACTATTGTTTTATTGTAATTGACACTATTGTTTTATTGTAATTGACATCATTGTTTTATTGTAATTGACATCATTGTTTTATTGTAATTGACACCATTGTTTTATTGTAATTGACACCATTGTTTTATTGTAATTGACACTATTGTTTTATTGTAATTGACACTATTGTTTTATTGTAATTGACACTATTGTTTTATTGTAATTGACATCATTGTTTTATTGTAATTGACATCATTGTTTTATTGTAATTGACACTATTGTTTCATAGTAATTGACACTATTGTTTTATTGTAATTGACACCGTTGTTTTATTGTAATTGACATCATTGTTTTATTGTAATTGACACCATTGTTTTATTGTAATTGACACCATTGTTTTATTGTAATTGACACTATTGTTTCATAGTAATTGACATCATTGTTTTATTGTAATTGACACCATCTCACATGTGGAGTGATCTCAGAATGAATGGAGAGGAAACAGCAAAGTGAGAAACATTTGAAAGCGTAAGAGGAAAGAAGTAATACCTAACAGTAGAGTCTGCCAACCACAAACTAAATTAGTGCGTCTCTCAACCTATCTCACTTGGCGTCTCTCAACCTATCTCGCTTGGCGTCTCTCAACCTATCTCACTTGGCGTCTCTCAACCTATCTCGCTTGGCGTCTCTCAACCTATCTCATTTGGCGTCTCTCAACCTATCTCATTTGGCGTCTCTCAACCTATCTCACTTGGCGTCTCTCAACCTATCTCGCTTGGCGTCTCTCAACCTATCTCATTTGGCGTCTCTCAACCTATCTCATTTGGCGTCTCTCAACCTATCTCATTTGGCGGACTAACACTAACACTTCTTTTCTTCAATGTGCGATGTACCGGTCAGCGAAACAAGCATAGAAAAGGGCGGCGTTTTAATCTCAACGTAGCGGCAGACAATGGCTTGTGTACCGTGACTGGTACACGTGTCACACTTTGAGTAGCACTGCACTTGAGCGTAGAGACATTTGCCACAGACTAACAATGTTATTCAATCAATTCACTACACTTGAGCATACAGACATTTGGCACAGACTAACAATGTTATTCAATCAATTCACTGCACTTGAGCATACAGACATTTGCCAGAGACTAACAATGTTATTCAATCAATTCACTGCACTTGAGCATACATACATTTGCCACAGACTAACAATGTTATTCAATCAATTCACTACACTTGAGCATACATACATTTGCCACAGACTAACAATGTTTTTCAATCAATTCACTGCACTTGAGCATACAGACATTTGCCACAGACTAACAATGTTATTCAATCAATTCACTGCGCTTGAGCATACATACATTTGCCACAGACTAACAATGTTATTCAATCAATTCACTACACTTGAGCATACAGACATTTGCCACAGACTAACAATGTTATTCAATCAATTCACTGCGCTTGAGCATACAGACATTTGGCACAGACTAACAATGTTATTCAATCAATTCACTACACTTGAGCATACATACATTTGGCACAGACTAACAATGTTATTCAATCAATTCACTGCACTTGAGCATACAGACATTTGGCACAGACTAACAATGTTATTCAATCAATTCACTGCACTTGAGCATACAGACATTTGGCACAGACTAACACTGTTATTCAATCAATTCACTGCACTTGGGCATACAGACACTATTTCCTAAAGGATGATTGAAGAGAGCTCAGGTTTAGACACAAAAAGGATGATTGAAGAGAGCTCAAGTTTAGACACTTTTTCCTAAAGGATGATTGAAGAGAGCTCAGGTTTAGACACAAAAAGGATGATTGAAGAGAGCTCAGGTTTAGACACAAAAAGGATGATTGCAGAGAGCTAAAGTTTAGACACTATTTCCTAAAGGATGATTGAAGAGAGCTCAGGTTTAGACACTATTTCCTAAAGGATGATTGAAGAGAGCTCAGGTTTAGACACTATTTCCTAAAGGATGATTACAGAGAGCTCAGGTTTAGACATTATTTCCTAAAGGATGATTGAAGAGAGCTCAGGTTTAGACACTATTTCCTAAAGGATGATTACAGAGATATCAGGTTTAGATTAGACACTATTTCCTAAAGGATGATTGTAGAGAGTTCACGTTTAGAAACTATTTCCTAAAGGATGATTGCAGAGAGCTCAGGTTTAGACACTATTTCCTAAAGGATGATTGTATAGAGTTCAGGTTTAGACACAAAAAGGATGATTGAAGAGAGCTCAGGTTTAGACACAAATAGGATGATTGCAGAGAGCTCAGGTTTAGACATTATTTCCTAAAGGATGATTGAAGAGAGCTAAAGTTTAGACACTATTTCCTAGAGGATGATTGAAGAGAGTTCAGGTTTAGAAACTATTTCCTAAAGGATGATTGCAGAGAGCTCAGGTTTAGACACTATTTCCTAAAGGATGATTGAAGAGAGCTGAGGTTTAGACACAAAAAGGATGATTGCAGAGAGCTCAGGTTTAAACACTATTTCCTAGAGGATGATTACAGAGAGCTCAGATTTAGACACTATTTCCTAGAGGATGATTGAAAAGAGCTCAGGTTTAGACACTATTTCCTAGAGGATGATTGAAGAGAGCTCAGGTTTAGACACTATTTCCTAGAGGATGATTGAAGAGAGCTCAGGTTTAGACATTATTTCCTAGAGGATGATTACAGAGAGCTCAGATTTAGACACTATTTCCTAGAGGATGATTGAAAAGAGCTCAGGTTTAGACACTATTTCCTAGAGGATGATTGAAGAGAGCTCAGGTTTAGACACTATTTCCTAGAGGATGATTGAAGAGAGCTCAGGTTTAGACATTATTTCCTAGAGGATGATTGAAGAGAGCTCAGATTTAGACACAAAAAGGATGATTGAAGAGAGCTCAGATTTAGACACAAAAAGGATGATTGCAGAGAGCTCAGGTTTAGACACAAAAAGGATGATTGCAGAGAGCTCAGGTTTAGACATTATTTCCCATCCAATGGCTTATGCCTTGAAATAAACTCCGCCTCATTTCTACGACCAATCTCCAAGTCAGCCCATATCTTCTCTCAAAGACAAGAACTGCAGTGGTGACATCACATGACATGACATAACTTTGATGACTAAAGCTGCCTCAAGGCTGCTACAACATACAGAGACAAAGCTTATCCTGTTTTCTATTGGGTGACAGAACTAGGTGAGTAATGCATGTCACCTCCTGAACAGGACCCTAGTCTGCCGCAGGTTTTGCTCACCCGTTGATGTTGGTACCCATTTGCACCTGAGTCGAGTGAGGAAATGCCTGTTAAATGTCCTTCCTACGGACCTGGCACGTTACTCATTCTTTCCATTGATGTAAGAAATAGAAGCATTGGAGAGGTGTCAACCACGAGGTGAGGTGGTAACTGCATCTGCTTGGCTCCTAATCCTCTCCTCTCCCTCCCTCCCTGTTATCAGGCCACTGATTCAAGCCCCCATGGCTGGCACAGGTGGCGGTTTTTTTACAACATTATACTCTTAGGAAAGGTGCTTTACTCTACTTTCCTCATTTATCTCAGGTATGAATGAGTACCCAGCTATAGGTAAAGAAAGATATTGTTTGAGTGTTAGTACAAAGTGTCTAACAGGCTTGTGTACTGCATGGTCCCCAGGGAGTTGAGAAAGACTTTGAATGAAATGGCCTGCTAGGGGATACATGATATTACTATAAATCAAGCAATCGGCAGGGACTTTGAATTAAATGGCCTGCTAGGGGATAAATGATATTACATGATACTATGTGCAATCGGCAGGACTTTGAATTAAATGGCCTGCTAGGGGATACATACGGCCTATAAATCAAGGAATTGAGAAGGACTCTGGATGAAATGGCCTGCTGGGGATACATACATTTCTCAAATCGAGAATTGAAGGACTCTGGATGAAATGGCCTGCTAGGGGATACATACGGCCTATAAATCAAGGGAATTGAAGGACTCTGGATGAAATGGCCTGCTAGGGGATACATACGGCCTATAAATCAAGGGTGAAAGGACTCTGGATGAAATGGCCTGCTAGGGGATAAATGATGTACAGTAGGTGTTGAGAAAGACTTTGAATGAAATGGCCTGGTAGGGGATAAATGATGTACAGTCGGTGAGTGTACTTGTGCGGGGATATGGAGTAACTATAACTCCATCTTTATCTTTAACCCCTAGGCCAGGTAGGTGGATCAATACCTAATCCCATCAGAGACGTACAATAAAAAGAAGGTCCTGTGCGTACATCACAACACTCTGTGCATGTTAAAGATCCTTGCCTGTGTACAGGGCAGTTCGTACATCACAGCACCCTGTGCGTGTTAAAGATCCCTTGGCTGTTTACAGGGCAGTTCGTACATCACAGCACCCTGTGCGTGTTAAAGGATCCCCTTGGGCATTTATACAGTGTGCAGTTTCGTAGGGCAGTTCGTACATCACAACACTCTGTGCATGTTAAAGATCCCTTGCCTGTTTACAGGGCGGCCCGGGCAAAAAAAAGAAAAGAAAAAGAAAGATCCTACAAAATCCCCGAGATCACCTTAGTTGTGGATGTGGGTAAATTAAATCAAATCAAACCAATAAAAATTTGTTATCTTTCAATAAATCCCATGTTTTACTCACAGCCTTAGAACGCTTGCTGCGCTGTTTGGTGGGTGGTCTCTGTACCATCATGACCCCCTCACTGTCAGACTCCACCAAGGTCGGTTCGGATCCGTCCGATATCTCCGAGTGCCGGGCCGAATTGATGTCCTGTTCATCTTCCTTCAAGGTCGAACCCGCCTCCGTCAGCTCCTCACCTATCTCTTCCTCTATTTGTTCGGCCACTTCTAGTATGGGGGAGAGAATGACAGAAGGAAGGGAAGAACGACAGTGAACTGGGACTGTACTGAGAGATTTCAGTAAGGAAATGAATTTGAAAACTAGTGAAGAGTTGATATCATAAGTTATGCATAAATACAAGTATTTTCACGTATCATCAGGCTTGTGAAAAGGCAACAGGACAGCACTACTATTAGAGACAAAATGAAGGTAGAAATACATTGGTGAGGTTAGTGAGACACATCATGATTACAGGTATAGAATATCACATGACCTGTGTGTTGATTTGCCAAACCATGACATTACATAATCCTTATCAATCACTATACATGAATAGTGTAATAATAATAATAATAATAATAATAATAATAATAATAATAATAATAATAATAATAATAATAATAATAATAATAATAATAATACAATAAGTCACTTGTATAGAGCACTTAATCCATTTGGCATGCTCTAAGGCACTTCACACAAATCACACAAATGTATACCAGTGATAAACGTTAATAATATGTTAGTCGTAATAGTTCTGTTTTAAGGTGTGACTTCAGAGTTGTGTAGTTAGTAGTATGTCTGGTTTTTGTAGACAGTGAGTTCCAGACAGTGAGTTCCAGACAGTGAGTGCCAGACAGTGAGTTCTAGACAGTGAGTTCCAGACAATGAGTTCTAGACAATGAGTTCCAGACAGTGAGTTCTAGACAGTGAGTTGCAGACAGTGAGTTCTAGACAGTGAGTTCTAGACAGTGAGTTGCAGACAGTGAGTTCCAGACAGTGAGTTCTAGACAGTGAGTTCTAGACAGTGAGTTCCAGACAGTGAGTTCTAGACAGTGAGTTCCAGACAGTGAGTTCCAGACAGTGAGTTCTAGACAGTGAGTTCCAGACAGTGAGTTCCAGACAGTGGGTTCCTAGACAGTGAGTTCTAGACAGTGAGTTCCAGACAGTGAGTTCCAGACAGTGAGTTCCAGACAGTGGGTTCCAGACAGTGAGTTCCAGACAGTGAGTTCCAGACAGTGAGTTCCAGACAGTGAGTTCCAGACAGTGAGTTCCAGACAGTGGGTGTGGCATTAGAGAAAGATGGGTCAGCGAATTTGATTTTTGACCGCCTCTGTTTAAGGTTGGTTGCATAAGAGGATCTCATGCTTTTAGCTGGAACGTTGACGTAGACGTATGCCCAAATTTACCTTTCACTTCATCACAATGAAAACATTGCAAGTGTATGACTTGCTACCTTGTCTATCTTGCGTCAGCAATGACTTCACAGTTAAAAGATGTAGTATTAATATTGGACAAAATATGAATTTCGATATTTAAAAAAAAATGTAAACTTTTTGGGGCTTCCTTCACTTCTTCTAGGTGATACAGTCTGGTATAAAACTAGAGCCGTCACCTTTTGAATCGTGTTCTACACTCAATTCTTACATCTCTAGAACCAGAGCCAGTCACCTTTTGAATTCTGTTCTACACCAAAACTTTACATGGGACCAGAGTCAGTCACCTTTTGAATTCTGTTCTACATCACACTCTTATATAGAACCAGAGCCAGTCACCTTTTGAATTCTGTTCTACATCACACTCTTATATAGAACCAGAGCAAGTCACCTTTTGAATTCTGTTCTACATCAAACTCTTACATAGAACCAGAGCCAGTCACCTTTTGAATTCTGTTCTACACCAAACTCTTACATAGAACCAGAGCCAGTCACCTTTTGAATTCTGTTCTACATCAAACTCTTACATAGAACCAGAGCCAGTCACCTTTTGAATTCTGTTCTACACCAAACTCTTACATGGAACCAGAGCAAATCACCTTTTCAATCCTGTTCTAAATTATAAACTTACATAGAACCAGAACTAGTCACCTTTTCAATCCTGTTCTAAATTATAAACTTACATAGAACCAGAACTAGTCACCTATTCAATCCTGTTCTAAATTATACACTTACATAGAACCAGAACTAGTCACCTATTCAATCCTGTTCTAAATTATAAACTTACATAGAACCAGAACTAGTCACCTATTCAATCCTGTTCTAAATTATAAACTTACATAGAACCAGAACTAGTCACCTATTCAATCCTGTTCTAAATTATAAACTTACATAGAAACAGAACTAGCCACCTATTCAATCCTGTTCTAAATTATACACTTACATAAAACCAGAAGAAATCATCTTTTCAATTCTGTTTTAAACTCAACACTTACATAGAGCAGAACTAGTCATCTTTTCAATCCTGTTTTACACTAAACTCTTACATATCACTAGAACTAGACACCTTTGAAATCCTGTTTTAAACTAAACACTTACATAAAATTAGAACTAGTCACATTTTCAATCCTGTATTAAACTAAACACTTACATAAAATTAGAACTAGTCACCTTTTCAATCCTGTATTAAACTAAACACTTACATAAAATTAGAACTAGTCACCTTTTCAATCCTGTATTAAACTAAACACTTACATAAAATTAGAACTAGTCACCTTTTCAATCCTGTATTAAACTAAACACTTACATAAAATTAGAACTAGTCACCTTTTCAATCCTATATTAAACTAAACACTTACATAAAATTAGAACTAGTCACCTTTTCAATCCTGTATTAAACTAAACACTTACATAAAATTAGAACTAGTCACCTTTTCAATCCTGTATTAAACTAAACACTTACATAAAATTAGAACTAGTCACCTTTTCAATCCTGTATTAAACTAAACACTTACATAAAATTAGAACTAGTCACCTTTTCAATCCTGTATTAAACTAAACACTTACATAAAATTAGAACTAGTCACCTTTTCAATCCTGTATTAAACTAAACACTTACATAAAATTAGAACTAGTCACCTTTTCAATCCTGTATTAAACTAAACACTTACATAAAATTAGAACTAGTCACCTTTTCAATCCTGTATTAAACTAAACACTTACATAAAATTAGAATTAGTCACCTTTTCAATCCTGTATTAAACTAAACACTTACATAAAATTAGAACTAGTCACCTTTTCAATCCTGTATTAAACTAAACACTTACATAAAATTAGAACTAGTCACCTTTTCAATCCTGTATTAAACTAAACACTTACATAAAATTAGAACTAGTCACCTTTTCAATCCTGTGTTAAACTAAACACTTACCTAAAATTAGAACTAGTCACCTTTTCAATCCTGTGTTAAACTAAACACTTACATAAAATTAGAACTAGTCACCTTTTCAATCCTGTGTTAAACTAAACACTTACATAAAATTAGAACTAGTCACCTTTTCAATCCTGTGTTAAACTAAACACTTACATAAAATTAGAACTAGTCACCTTTTCAATCCTGTGTTAAACTAAACACTTACCGTCTTCGTCTTCAGCAGCCGACTGTGACAAGGGATCCTAAAGGAAAAAAACCCCAAAAGGAAACATTTTAACATTTAAACCTTTCTTTTTACAGATAAAT
>JAXRKP010003227.1:0-7500 GCA_037039925.1 Doris montereyensis | reverse complement strand
TGTTGACCTACATTGGACTATATATTGACCTACATTGGACTATATCTTGATATACATTGGACTATATATTGACCTACATTGGATTATATCTTGATATACATTGGACTATATATTAACCTACATTGGACTATATATTGACCTACATTGGACTATATATTGACCTACATTGGACTATATATTAACCTACATTGGACTATATATTGACTTACATTGTACTATATATTGACCTACAATGGACTTTATCTTGATATACATTGGACTATATATTGACCTACATTGGACTATATATTGACCTACATTGGACTATATCTTGATATACATTGGACTATATATTGACCTACATTGGACTATATATTGACCTACATTGGACTATATATTGACTTACATTGGACTATATATTGATCTACATTGAACTATATATTGACCTTGGAGCCCTTTTTAAATTCGGACTCAGCCTCACTCAAATATTCTAATAAAGGTAAAAAAAAAAAAAAAATGTTTTAAATTTTATTGATGATTATCCCATACCTTAGGAAATGCTCCGTGTCACAATACCAGCTGGACCTACAGAAGTCAGACTCACAGCTGTTTTTACACCTTTCAAGTGTCGGCTACCTGGAGTGTCGCACGTGACTACTGTAAAAATATTGTAGGGGGAGGAGCTGACAGCAACGCTGTTGGTCACCTGGCGAAAGTTGATGACCAGGAAACGGATGCTTTCATCAGAAGTAAGAATATTTAACTGTCTGTTGCTCTGTCTGATTGCCTGGCGCTCTATTATTTTAAGTATAAAGTAAACAAGTAAATTTCAAATTCACATCAAAATCAATGACATTGATGTCACCCTCTGTGTTTTTAACAATCCTGTTTATACAGTGTGTTTAAAGAGACGGAACCAAATTTAAATGTCAGTAGCTTCTGAATGAGGTCAACATCCATAAACCTTTGACACAGTAAAATTCAGTTCTTTACATATTTATTTTTTTGAAACTATATTTTTCCGATATAATCATCGGAACAATGAAATATTTTTCTGATATAATCATCGGAACAATGAAATATTTTTCTGATATAATCATCGGAACAATGAAATATTTTTCTGATATAATCATCGGAACAATGAAATATTTTTCTGATATAATCATCGGAACAATGAAATATTTTTCTGATAGAATCATCGGAACAATGAAATATTTGTCTGATACAATCATCGGGACAATGAAATACTTTTCTGATAGAATCATCGGAACAATGAAATATTTTTCTGATATAATCATCGGAACAATGAAATATTGTTCTGATATAATCATCGGAACAATGAAATATTTTTCTGATATAATCATCGGAACAATGAAATATTTGTTCTGATATAATCATCGGAACAAGGGCCAGCCTGTCCATAGATTGCCATGTTTGCCCCGACTTCTTCATCTCTCCCTCCAGTTCTCTTTCCGTGTAGCCCTTGGCTGACTCCTCGATCTTTTACCCTGTGGTTTCCATGTAAGACTCTGTCTTGTTATTGTGTTGGAGTCTGTTCTAAGTGTGTAGCCTATCTACATGCATTTCTTTCGTTTTAAATATTTTTTCAGCTGATACTTGTCCAGTTATTTCCCATAGATTAATGTTTGAGATCACTTCAGACCAGAATTTTTTTTTTCAATTCTCCTCAGACATCCATTTATGAATGTGGTTTTAAAATTTGATCGAATTGAATTCAATTCAGCTAATTGTTAGACATGATTCACACACTGGTGGATTAACGAAATTGCACGAATTGACTTTCATTCCACTCTTTGTTAGAAATGATTCACTTACTAGTGGTTTAAAGAAAGTGCTCGAATTGATTTCCCTTCAGCTCTTTGTTAGCAATCATTCACTTATTATTGGTTTAAAGAAATTGCTCGAATTGGTTTCCATCCAGCTCTTTGTTAGCAATCATTCACTTACTATTGGTTTAAAGAAAGTGTTCGAATTGATTTCCATTAAACTCTTCGTAGGAAACGATTTACTTATTAGTGGTTTAAAAACATTGCTCGAATGGACTTCAATTCAGTTCTTTATTATAAATGATTAAACTTCTAGTAGTTTAAAAGAAATGCTCAAATTGATATACATTCATCTCTTTGTTAGATAGGATTCACTTACTGGTGGTTTAAGAAAATTGCTCAATTTGACTTTCATTCAGTTCTTTGTTAGAAATGATTCACCACGTAATAGTTTAAAGAAATAGCTCGAATTGACTTCTATTCAGCTTTGATTATGAAAAGGCATTTGACAGTGTTGATAAGGTCACCTTATGAAAATTCATGAGGCACTATGGTATACTCCATAAAACAGTCAACCTAACAAAATAAATGTACAATTGCATTAAATTGCAGGATTTTACATGACGGGCAACTTACAGACAGCTTTGAGATAAAAACAGGTATAAGACAATGTTGCGTACATTTACCATTATCTAGCAATTGACTGGCTTATGAAAGAAACAACAGCAGGAAGAAGAAATGGCATTCAGTTGACACTATGAACCCATCTAGATGATCTTGATTTTGTAGATGACCTGGAACTACTATCACACAACCACCAGCATATGCAGCGTTAAATGACAAGTAGTTCAGAAGTAACCAATTCTATTGGCCTCACAATACACAGAGACAGAGGGTTGGGGGAAGGCCACGACTAGTGGAAGATGACTTGAGGAAAGGGGGGAGGGGGGGTCCTGTGGAGGGACGTATCAAGAGTTTCCTAAGATAGGCACAAGTGGAAGTCTGTCGTGGCGTATACCCTGGTATAAGGAAAAAGGTAATAATGATGATGGTGTCATACAAAACCACTAATGCCTAAAACTTATCTCTATTGAGGCTGCTCCCGGCTTCTCTCCTCTCAGAAAAAAAGACAACATTGAAGAAACGTTTGTTTTTTTGTTGTTTTTTTGGGGGGGGGGGGGTTTCTGCATGAGTTGCTGAGTTCAGACATTTTGGTTGAAAGGCTGTCGTTGCCTCTGAACAGGGTCACTCATGATCATTTCAGACAATGACTGCTGAAATGTGTTAGAAAACAATGGTTAATGCAACCACGAGTGAGCACACGTTTACTACCTTCGGAACATCTGAGCTGACACTGTTTTTGTAAAACCTGCACGTAAACATACACGCCTATGCGGCTAGCTAATATATCCCTAATACAACATAATACAGCCCTAATACAGCCCTAATACAGCCCTAATACAGCCCTAATATATCCCTAATACAGTCCTAATACAGCCCTTATATCCCTAATACAGCACTAATACAGCCCTAATATATCCCTAATACAACCCTAATAGAGCCCTAATACAGCCCTAATACAGCCCTAATACAGCCCTAATATAGTCCTTATACAGCCCCATTACAACCCTAATACAGCCTTAATACAACCCCTATTTCAACTGTTATACAGCCCTTATACAGCCCTCTTACAACCCTAATACAGCCCTTATACAGCCCTTTGTAAAGCCCTATTTCAACCGTTATACAGCCCTTATACAGCCCTCTTACAACCCTAATACAGCCCTTATACAGCCCCTATACAGCCCTATTACAACCCTAACACAGCCCTTATACAGCCCTATTGCAACCCTCATACATCTTTTATACAACCCCTATACGGCCCTATTACAACCCTAATTCAGCCCTTATACAGCCTATTACAACCCTAATACAGCCCTTATCCAGCCCTTCTACAGCCTTTATACAGCCCTATTACAACCCTAATACAGCCCTTATCCAGCCCTTCTACAGCCTTTATACAGCCCTATTACAACCCCATTACAGTCATACAGCCCTTATATAGCCCTATTACAATCCCATTACAGCCCTTATACAGCCCTCATATTAGCCCTTATACAGTCATATTCCCACCCTATTACAGCCCTTATACAGCCCTCTATTACAACCCAATTACATCCCTTATACAGCCCTATTACAGTTGTGAATAATACAGAAGGAGCCACAGTGGAGTGAAGTCAAAGGCGAAATATGACAATAAGTGGCAGCTCCACTAATAAAGACAGAATAAATATTGCTACTTAGATCTAGATTCTAAATATTTCTCGTTTGTTGTCTGACGAAGGGTTATACCCGAAACGTCACGTGTTTGTTCTGTCTTTATTAGTGGAGTTGTCACTTATTGTCATATTTCGCCTTTGACTTCACTCCACTGTGGCTCCTACTACTACTACTACTACTACTACTACTACTACTACTACTACTACTACTACTACTACTACTACTAATACTACTACTACTACTATTACTACTACTACTACTACTAATACTACTACTACTACTATTACTACTACTACTACTACTACCACTCTTACTACTACTACTACTACTACTACTACTACTACTACTACTACTACTACTACTACTACTACTACTACTACTACTACTACTACTACTGCTGCTGCTACTACTACTACTACTACTACTACTACTACTACTACTACTACTACTACTACTACTACTACTACTATTACAATTATCCCAATGCAAATCTTCTCTTTGGTTTTGATATATGTGGAGAAATATATATTTATTTATATATTGATATATGTGGAGAAATATATATATATATATATATATATATATATATATATATATATATATATAAAGCATAACACACGTTTTATGTTTGTCTTGATTCAGCCGTTGTCAGTCCCCAAGGATGGACCGCATGGATAGGTTTACACTATGACACACGTCAATGATTATCGATGGGATGGATTTCCTAACAACGTGAGACATTTGTAGCTGAAATTTCAAACAGGATAAAGATACTTTTTTTTTTGTTACATCCTGTAAGATTATCGTGACAAAAGAATGGTGCTTAGAGAGGGAAAAGGGGAATGTGTTGATGATGACAAAAGGCAAGAAGTGGAATGAGGAGAATGAGTAAACTGTGTGGAGATATAAGAAAGAGGAGGAGGAGTTTAGTCAGTATATGTGTATTGCCTCTCCCCCCACCCCCGCCAGTCTATTGGGGGGTTTTTTGGCACTTGTGCGTGTCAGAGATAAATGTGCTATACTGTTTGACACTTATATGTGTATTGCCCTCCCCCCCCCCCCCGCCAGTGTATTGGGTTTTTTTTTGGCACTTACCAGAGATAAATGTGCCCTGTTTGACACTTAGTGTATTGGGGTTTTTTTTTTGGCACTTGTGCGTGTCAGAGATAAATGTGCTATACTGTTTGACACTTATATGTGTATTACCCCCCCCCCAACCCCCGCCAGTCTATTGGGGGTTTTGTTTTGTCAGAGATAAATGTGCTATACTGTTTGACACTTATATGCGTGTCACTTGTGCGTGTCAGATAAATGTGCTATACTGTTTGACAGTGATATTGTATTGCATCTTATGGCGTTGATTGTAAAATGGATTGGGTTTTTTTGTAAAATGGATTGGGTTTTTTGTAAAATGGATTGGGTTTTTTTTGTAAAATGGATTGGGCTTTTTTTGGTAAAATGTGATACAATGATATCAATGTAACGCTTTACCATTAAAACCATACTGATATTATTGCTAATAAGTATAAGTGTCTAAACGTTTCAATTAGAAAGGTAAGTACTGAGACAAGTGGCACGTGGAAAATAAAAGGATAAAGACATGAAATAATGTTAAAACCCCATGGGAGCAAAGACCAGACAATTGCAAGAAATAGACAAACAAAAATATGTTTTGAGACCTTTGGGAAGGCTAGGCGATGGGTGCTGATGTAGAGATCTCGGATTCAATTCCATCGTTTTTCATTCTTTGTATTTGTCTTGTTTTTGCTCCTATGTTCCTGTGGAGCTTTATCATTATTTAATTGCATAACCCTTCACTTAACTAGAAAGGTCAACGTGAACACGAAACGTTTCGGATACTATCTATCATCACGTGTCAAACACGTAGGTACAAAGTTGAACATAAGCTTGGTAATCACAAATAAGTTGGCATTGTTTTCATTCAAGCTGTTTATGGGGGGGGGGGGGGGGGGGGGGGGGGTTTCTTCTGCTTTTAGTATTATTCAGTTTTGATGTCTCTTTTCTTCCCTTAATTTCTTGTCCAGTGATGCGGTCCAATTAAAAAGTTGTAACGGGACTCCAATGCTCATGACTTGTGCAAAGCCTATGGGATAACGTGCCTTAGTATACATCTGTTTTGATGTCTGACAGCGTGTTATGAGGTTGATGGCGTCCTTTTTGTTTCATTGCCCAGGTACCACTATACACAAATCCGTTGGTAGTGAAAGCTAGATCACCATATACTCCAGCTGTAGCCAAACAACCGTGGACTTGGGAAGAAAAGGACCTCAACAGCGACACATCACTTTACGTGCGAACACGAAGCAAGTAGGTGGAAGTGTCAAGTGGCTGGTTATAACGAATTGATTTTTTTTTTACTACAGTTATAAAGCAAACATTTATGTTATATTATATATATATATATATATATATATATATATATATATATATATATATATATAAGTTTAAAAAAGTTACATATATATATATAAGTTTAAAAGTTACAGCTATACTTATTTATCGTGATTATCATATTTACATATCTATATTTCCATCAGTTCCTAAAGGCGTTAATTTTTTATTATTTTCATCTATATCTTGTGGTAGTCTGTTTGTTTTCTATTCGTTTCCTTCAGAAAAACCTCACATCTCTTGTCCGTCCAGTGCTCTCAAAGAAGGAACATATCTACCAACGCGTTTCCAATGCCAGTTCTACTACACAGACTGGCACTCTGTCCAATGGAACGGCCCAGGTACAAACTCTGTAGCCATGTGCATTACACAAGGGACATCATGCCAACAAGTTACAGATGGCTACACGGCTACACTGTCTGTGGGCAAGACGTCCACTTTGGGCATAAGTGACGTGGTTACCAGACGTCACGAGGGTAGATGGATGTGTTCTATTTATAAATCAGCCAATCAGTGCTGCGGACAGTGTCATGTGACACCAAAGTTTATGGTAAACAAAGTGTAGTCCAAATGCTTTGTTCTATTGGGTTGAGTTTTGTTTTTTTGTCGTGTTTTTGTAAGTGTATTTTTGTTTGCTTATCGTTTTGTGACTTTGCTCAATTTTAGAATTCAATGTGTCTATTGTTACGATGCCTTTGTATACTTGTTAGTATGTAGATTAAAACTGTGTAATAGCAAATTATTGATTTTTGTAGATTAAATTTATCGATTTCATATAATATCTTCATATCACTTGTCAGACATGTATAAAACTAAACAAACGATTACCAGTTAATACAAAATTAAATGTTGTTTCCTTTCTTTTTATTATAATTATCATTATGATCACTGTTATTAACATTAGTGTTATTATTATCATTACTACCATTAAGATTATTGATATTATTATTATTCTTATTCTTATTATTTATTATTGATATTATTATTATTATTATTATTATCATTACTACCATTAAGATTATTGATATTATTATCTTCTTCT
>JAXRKP010003226.1:0-20761 GCA_037039925.1 Doris montereyensis | reverse complement strand
CAAACCTGACCCAGGTGCAAATATTTAACTTAATTTCTTTGTTCCCTTTTTATAGGATCACAGCAAATAGCCATATCATCATCATCATCATGTTGGTAAATATTTTGACAGCAGGTCACTTCCCAGATTTTTACATAAAAACCTCATGGTTAGCAGCCAACCTTCCAGCCTCTGTTACTGTCATGTCCAGCCAGTCTGTTATCTGTTTCAGCATATCTGCGTGTATTCTTTCCAGGACTTCTCCATTCTTTTCTTTCTCAATATTCTTTGGTAACATCTCAGCATGTCAAAGCGGTTCTCTTCTATCCTCTCTATTCAGTGTCCCTGTTCACATCCACATGTTGCTGTTGGGAAACAATGTTTTAAGAATCTTAATTTTGTCTCTGAGCATTGTTCCTTCCAGATCTTTTCCATTATTTTCAATTTGCCAGCCATATCTCTAGAATCGTTTTTTTCATTGGCTTCTATTCCAATAGCCATATCACAGATGGATAAAAGACTTGAATCACTGATGTCCTCAGCCATGTGGGAGGTTTTTCCTACTCCAACCCTGAAATCAACGCATACGTTGAGCACGGAAAAATAAAAGAAACAACCCACCGTGACGAGGAGTAAACAATATTTTTTAAAAGTAGTATCAGTAGCGCCATCTACCCTCTCTCTCAGTGGTAGAGGCCTACGATGATGGCGATGAAGGCACACGCCCCAACAAAGACACTCCCGTCAGGGAGCACCAGCCTACTGGGTGTCACGTACAGTTCGTGTTTCCAACTGGACGCAAGGTATGAGCAGACAAACGTGACAACAAAGAGATTACACTGAGTCATCTCAAAGCTCAAGTACAATATATACTTCCATCATTTATCTTTTATGCAGTGAATACGTTAACAATCTTACCGTTGTTTGATTGTGTGTTTATGTGTGTGTGTGTGTGTGTGTGTGTGTGTGCAGGAAGAAGTGGTGTGCTAGCACATAGCATGTGTCAGCTGGGCTGTACACGTATTTGAATTTATATAATATGTCGATTTAATTGCATACAGTATTAGTTTACAACTTAACATGCTTTTGAGATTTAATGTATGTAAATGTTTTTTATGTTTATCCCGTGATAATAATATTATGACACTTTGTAAAGCGCTATGAGCCCATGTAATGGGGGTAAAATAATGGGGGTAAAGTATGAGTCCATGTATAGGTGTGAAACGCCTATGAACCCATGTAATATGGGTGAAAAGCTAGAGCCCATGCTATGAGTCCATGAGCCACTCAAATGAGGGTAAAACGTAAAGTGCTATGAGCCACTAGCAATGAGGGTAAAACGCTATGAGCCCATGTAATAGGGGCTAGAGCCCATGTAAGGGGTGAGGCTGAGGAGCCCATGTGGGCAGGGTAAACGCTGAGCCCATGGCTGGGTAAAGTGCTGCTGGTAAGTGGTATGAACCCAATGTAATGGGGTGTGAGGAGCTCCATGGTAATAGTGTGCTGCGAGCCCATGTAATGGGGGTAAAGTGCCTGTAATATGGAGCCCATGTAATGGGGGTGAAGTGCTATGAGCCCATGTAATAGGGGTAAAGTGCTATGAGCCCATGGGGGGGTAAAGTGCTATGAGCCCATGTAATGGGGGTGAAACGCTATGAACCCATGTAATAGGGGTAAAGTGCTATGAGCCCATGTAATATGGGTGAAAAGCCCCATGTAATGGGGGTAAAGTGCTATGAGCCACTATAATGAGGGTAAAAACGCTATGAGCCCATGGCACAGGGGCAGTTATGAGCCACATAATGAGGGTAAAACGCTATGAGCCCATGTAATAGGGGTAAAGTGCTGGGTGAGCCCATGTAATGGGGCAAAGTGCTAGAGCCCATGTAATAGGGGTAAAGTGCTATGAGCCAATGTAATGGGGTAGTGCTATGAGCCCATGTAATAGGGGTAAAGGCAAGTGCTATGAGCCCATGTAATGGGGTAAAAGTAATGGGGGTAAAGTGCTATGAGCCCATGTAATAGGGGTACAGTGCTATGAGCCCATGTAATGGGGGTAAAGTGCCCTATGAACCCATGTAATGGGGTAAAGTGCTATGAGCCATAATGGGGGTATAGGATGAGCCCAAGGTAATAGGGGCAAGCAGCCTATGAGCCCATGTAATGGGGATAAAACGCGATAAAAAAACTGTATATTATTAAGATGGTATCATTATTTCAAATTGTAATTCCTCCTTTAAGCATTAAAAATATACACGCGCACAGAGGTTAGATACAAGCAAAGACGTTTGTCCCATTAACGTGCATCTAAATTATCTTATATATAGAGAGAAACACGGATTAGCTCTGGCCCTACGGGGCCATAAATAACAGCTTTAGCAAAACTTGATTTTTCCCCTCTCCGCTTATCTTACTTGTAGGGATCCCGGTTGGTAGGGAATCACAATGACCTGCGAGTTAGGAATGATGGTAGACCACGAGTGCTGAGAGGCTGGAGGTAGGAAAAACCAACACACTTATAAGTAAACATCTGACCTTTCTGGAAATCAAACCACAACAAAAAAAGTAACGAGCACGAAAAACAATAGAAAACATCCCCCTTCAAAAAAAAGAAGAAAGAGCAAAGATAAAATGACAAGACCCTCCTCCTTCCTCACCTAAACAAAACTTTCTCTTTTCTTTATCACTTTTCATTCTGCCTTCTGGGTGTATGAGTTCCTAAGCTAAAACAAGTTTTAAACAGTTAAAAATCTCTGTGAGAAGAGTGTCTGACACTAGCTTGGGAAATCTGAGTTTTGATGTCTGACACTAGCTTGGGAAATCTGGAGTTTTGATGTCTGACACTAGCTTGGGAAATCAGAGTTTTCATTTCCCATCATGGCCCTGCCAGCAAAAAATGTCCGTTTGGTCTATCCAGACTTTGCCAACCAGAGTCGACGTGGGTGCAACTCCGGATTACCCCTAGCTCAGCAGTAAGTATTTGCACTTTACTTTACTTATACTCTGAAATAGCAAAAATCTTTTTTCGAATAAGAGACAACAAAACGCTTACTTGTTCAGTTGGTAAGTGGAATTTAATTTCAGTTTATCGACAAAATCAGAGTCTGCCCCAGCCCTAACAGAACTAATGGAAGTTGCAGAGAAAAATAAAGACTGAAAGTTGAGATGCTAGAGGAAGAAAGAAAGAAAAAAAAAGGGAAAAACATTAGGCTCCCAATATTCTCATAGCACTTAGGAAAAGAAAGAAAAAGAAAATCAACACAATTTTTATGACATATCTTCTTCGCTGAGGCATCTTCAATGTAACATGATTTCAAGATTGACAAATGGCAATGAATTATTCATCACAGGGACAGACAAATGAGAAAATATCTCAGGAGGCATCTGAAAAAACAAAACAAAATGCCTGAAACAAAACACGGTTTAAATTCTACCCGTGCAATGTCTCAGAACCAATCAGCAAACGCATTCAATTCTTATGCAATTCCAAATACAATGTATTCTTGTTTACACTTTTATATTAGTAAATGTGTAAATGAAATGAGGGACCTATCCTTTAGTTTAAAACTACTGGTAACTCTAGACTCACCTGCTCCCATTTGATCGCCACCAGTGAGTTGTGCTTTCAAACTTTGCCACCGGACCCAATTTGCTTTACATACCCATACGGCTTATGAAAAAAAACATGACAAGAGTAAACCCAGCAAGAAAAAAAAAGAAGAGGATGAATTTCAATTGTAAAGAATGCATTGATCTTGTCAACACAGCTGAAACACAAAAAAGAAAAAAGAAAAAAAATATCTTTAGGCACAAATATGACAGAAAAGATCAGCAACTAGATGTAAAAATATTTCTTAACAAACATAAAAATGACTTTAATTGCTTTAAAAATAACCTAACTTTTCCTCCAAATATAAAATGACTTTCCTCCAAACATAAAATGACTTAACTTTCCTCAAACATAAAATAACTTAACTGAACTTTCCTCAAACATAAAATAACTAATTTTCCTTCCAAACATAAAATAACTTAACTTTCCCTCCAAACATAAAATAACTTAACTTTCCTCCAAACATAAAATGACTCCGCTTTCCCATCCAACAAAAATGACTATCTATCTAAACATGGCATCACTTTCTACTCAAACATAAAATTACTTTATTTTAAAATCACGTTCCTTACCATACAAATATTACATTCATCCAAACATTTCATTATTTACTGAATTTCCATTAGGACAGTCATCAAAAACAGACCTACCAACTGAAATGTGGAAGTGAAAAGAAGATAGAAACAGTTTAATAAATCTAGTCAATGTTCTAGGTGCCTCCTAAGTGATGAGAACTTAGGTCTAAGTCAAGGGTTGATTCATGATAAACACAATTTTAACATCTAACACTCAAAATTTAATAATAAAAATCCAACCCAATTGTTAAAAAAGTTAAGACGAAAAATTGAATGAAGTCAGTTTTATTCAGTTTTCAGTGAATAACATGATTTTGTGGCTGCCCTTATAATTATAGGGGCCATTTCAAAAGTGTGCCTAAGTCACAATTACATCATATAGAGAAAGTGTAAAAACTGATGGACTTAGGCACAGATGGCTTTGGTAGCTTTAAGTTTCAAACGGACAAAAATGGAATATGTTTTCATCATATCATTTTCATACTTTCTGGAAACATGATTTCCTTTTATTACCTAGAATTATCTCTCTCTTTCTCTGTCTTGTTTTTCATGAAAGTGGACATAGGCACACTATTGAAATGACCCCTTCAATTATCTGTATTCAAAGGTTCAATGAAGAAACGTCTATCTCACCGACAACTTTAAGGAAGCTGGCATCGCCGGTGAAATCCTGTTCCACGACCCTGACAAAGAGGCTGCCATCTTCTTTGGTCTCCGTCAAAAATCAAATCCAGAACGCCCTGGGGGAGAAAAGTACAATATGGAAAGTAAGGGATCATGAACATCATAAAATGGATCGAAAAAGAAAAAGTACTGTTAATTCTTCTGCCCTTCATAAAAAAAGAAAGCATTTGTTGATTTCACTTAATCTAATTCTTAGTAAATACAGAATAAAATTTGTTTTAATGGACAGAAGGGGAAATATTTTTTTCATCAAGACATTGATTCTCGATTTTATTCACCTCAAATTGCTATCTATGCGGACAGGGCTAAACCAACAAATCAATCAATCAAAACAGAAGTCAGAAAATTTATTCACACACTGCAACACAATTTTTTTAAAAGTGAAAAAGGGCTGGAAATTTGACTCCCTTCCAAGTTTACGTCACAGGCAGGCGCTATTAACTTTTAAGATACAAATAAAAAACATAAATAACACCTAATGAACATTTATTTACAAGCAATAAAAAACAACAAACCTTTTAGCCATGGCCTAAAACGACCCACAAACTATTCTGGCATAATGTCAAATGATGAGAACAACAACAACAAGAAAGCTATTCATTGCATGAGTGTGCCGAGGGCCTGTTCACATGTTAATAAAAATTAAAATAAAAAAGACTTACATTTTCTTTGAGGTCGAAAAATGTCACAAGATTTGGAGTTGTCTTCTGCAACCGGTGGCCAAATTCGATGTTGAAAGTCCTTGGGAATCCCTGGCAGGTTGAACACCTCTCATTGTACAGTATAAACGCTGAGAGGTTGGTCTTGCTAAAGAAAAACAAAAAGAAGAAGAAGAAAAAAAGTCAATTAACAGTGGAGTACCAACAGTTATGTAGATTCACATTTATTTTATTTGTTTCATTACATTTTTTTATATCCCGTCCACCATTTGCAGCGATCTCAGGCAAAATAAGAGGATACTTCAGCAGATGAAAGACGTGTGGAAAGAGTGAAAGGAAAACATTTTTGGACCAATGTAGCACCCACACACTGCACTTCATTTACTTGTGGGGCAAGATTTTAGTGACAGACAGGATTCAAAACTGAACTGGTTCCCATTGACAAGAGATTCTCTATGAAACATAAGCTAGATCCAAGTCAATCTAAGCTAGATCGAAGTCAATCTAAACTAGATCCAAGTCAATCTAAGCTAGATCCAAGTCAATCTAAGCTAGATCCAAGTCAATCTAAACTAGATCCAAGTCAATCTAAGCTAGATCCAAGTCAATCTAACTAGATCCAAAGTCAATCTAAGCTAGATCCAAAATCAATCTAAGCTAGATCCAAGTCAATCTAAACTAGATCAAGTCAATCTAAGCTAGATCGAAGTCAATCTAAACTAGATCCAAGTCAATCTAAGCTAGATCCAAGTCAATCTAAACTAGATACAAGTCAATCTAAACTAGATCCAAGTCAATCTAACTAGTCCAAGTCAATTTAACTAGATCCAAGTCAATTTAAAGCTAGATCCAAGTCTAGATCAAGTCCAATCTAAACTAGATCCAAGTCAATCTAAACTAGATCCAAGTCAATCTAAGCTAGATCCAAGTCAGTCTAAACTAGATCCAAGTCAATCTAAGCTAGATCAAGTCAATCTAAGCTAGATCCAAGTCAATCTAGCTAGATCCAAGTCAATCTAAGCTAGATCAAAGTCAGTCTAAACTAGATCCAAGTCAGATCTAAGCTAGATCCAAGTCAATCTAACTAGATCAAAGTCAATCTAAGCTAGATCCAAGTCAATCTAAGCTAGATCCAAGTCAATCTAAACTAGATCAAGTCAATCTAAGCTAGATCCAAGTCAATCTAAACCAGATCCAAGTCAATCTAAGCTAGATCCAAGTCAATCTAAGCTAGATCCAAGTCAATCTAAACCAAAATGGATCCAAGTCAATCTAAACTAGATCCAAGTCAATCTAAGCTAGATCCAAGTCAATCTAAGCTAGATCCAAGTCAATCTAAGCTAGATCCAAGTCAATCTAAACTAGATCAAAGTCAATCTAAACTAGATCCAAGTCAATCTAAGCTAGATCCAAGTCAATCTAAACTAGATACAAGTCAATCTAAGCTAGATCCAAGTCAATCTAAGCTAGATCCCAAGTCAGTCTAAACTAGATCCAAGTCAATCTAAGCTAGATCCAAGTCAATCTAAACTAGATCAGAAGTCAGTCTAAACTAGATCAAAGTCTAAACTAGATCCAAGTCAATCTAAGCTAGATCCAAGTCAATCCTAAGCTAGATCGAAGTCAGTCTAAACTAGATTCAAGTCAATCTAAGCTAGATCCAAGTCAGTCTAAACTAGATCCAAGTCAGTCTAGACTTGATAGAAGTCAGTCTAAACTAGATCCAAGTCAGTCTAAACTAGATCGAAGTCAATCTAAACTAGATCAGAAGTCAAGTCTAAACTAGATCGAAGTCAATCTAAACTAGATCCAAGTCAATCTAAACTAGATCCAAGTCAATCTAAGCTAGATCCAAGTCAATCTAAACTAGATCCAAGTCAATCTAAGCTAGATCCAAGTCAGTCTAAACTAGATCCAAGTCAATCTAGCTAGATCCAAGTCAATCTAAGCTAGATCCAAGTCAATCTAAGCTAGATCCAAGTCAATCTAAGCTAGATCGAAGTCAGTCTAAATTAGGTCCAAGTCAATCTAAAAGCTAGATCCAAGTCAATCTAAAGTAGATCGAAGTCAGTCTAAGCCTAGATCCGAAATCAGTCTAAACTAGATCGAAGTCAGTCTAAACTAGATCCAAGTCAATCTAAGCTATCCAAGTCAATCTAAGCTAGATCCGAAGTCAGTCTAAACTAGATCCAAGTCAATCTAAGCTAGATCGAAGTCAGTCTAAACTAGATCAAGTCAATCTAAGCTAGATCAAGTCGGTCTAAACTAGTGAAGTCAGTCTGGAACTAGATCGAAAAAGTCTAAACCTAGATCGAAGTCAGTCTAAACTAGATCCAAGTCAGTCTAGACTAGATCGAAGTCAGTCTAAACTAGATCGAAGTCAGTCTAACCTAGATCCAAGTCAATCTAGCTAGATCCAAGTCAATCTAAACTAGATCCAAGTCAATCTAAACTAGATCCAAGTCAATCTAAGCTAGATCGAAGTCAGTCTAAACTAGATCAAGTCAATCTAAACTGAATCCAAGTCAATCTGTAAACTAGATCAAGTCAATCTAAACTAGATCCAAGTCAATCTAAACTAGATCCAAGTCAATCTAACTAGATCCCAGTCAATCTAAACTAGATCCGTGAATCTAACTAGATCCAAGTCAGTTAAAGCTAGATCAAGTCACCTAAGCCCTAGTCAAGTCCAATCTAGCTAGATCCAAGTCAATCTAAACTGAGTCAATCTAAGCATCAAGTCAATCTAGCTAGATCCAAGTCAATCAAGCTAGATCCAAGTCAATCTGGCAGATCCAAGTCAGTAAGCTAGATCCAAGTCAATCCTAAAACTAGATCCAAGTCAATCTAAGTAGATCCAAGTCAATCTAAGCTAGTTCCAAGTCCATCTAAACTAGATCCAAGTCAATCTAAGCTGGATCCAAGTCAATCTAAACTAGATCCAAGTCAATCTAAACTAAATCCGTCAATCTAAACTAGATCCAGAATCGAAAATCTAAACTAGATCCAAGTCAATCTAAACTAGATCCAAGTCAATCTAAACTAGATCCAAGTCAATCTAAACTAGATCCAAGCCAATCTAAGCCGATCCAAGTCAACGTTTTCAGATCCAAGCTAATCTGGTTATCCAGTCAATCACAGATCCAAGCCAATCTAAATGACCAAGTCGATCTTAAACAGATCCAAAGTCAATCTAAACTAGATCTGTTAATCAAACTAACCAAGTCAATCTTGTATAGATATAGATATATATATATATATATATATAGATATATATATATAAATGATGACACAACGGAATAAAGTACAAGAGCACTTGCCCATCTTGATCGTCCGACAAAATAGCCACTGGCATCGTGGGTAGCTTCGCCCAGATTGAAGTCTCCTATCCTGGAGGAGCCTATGCAGTGACACGGAGTTGTCACTGCACAAATTTGGGAAGGACATATTGGCCAATGGGAGTTTTAAAGTCCACTGACAACTCTCATACCATTTTCCTTGATCTCCTCAGAGTACTGATGACAAAAAGAAAACAAAAAATATCCATAAAGATTAGAGCTTCACAATTGAAGGGGTCAGTTCAGTAAGTGTGAGCTGAAAGTCCATTTTCAAAGAAACAGATGAGAGACAATCCTATGGAATAAATGAAAATATGCTTCCTGAAAAGGTGTCAAAATGACACATCTAAAACACATCACGTTTACAGCGTTTAAAACTTTGAATTCCCAAAGCCAACACTGCTAACTACATTTTTCTAAAATGACGTAATTTGTGACTAGACACTTATGAAACATGTCATCCAAATTAAAACCGAGGATATAAACATAATGGAATGGTCAAGTTTACAACTGCGTAGCAATCTAGTACAAAAGTCTTGCTCATATGTGAGTCGGTCTACAGGCGATGGAAAAACATTCATGACCCGGGACCCGGTTCAGAGTAGCATTCTAGCCACCCCAAAATTTTAGGATATAGGAAGATTTGGAGATTTTCAAATTCTAAAAAGAATGGATACATCTATTTTTTTCCAGTTTAAAGATCATCTTCAAGTAAAGTGATTGAAAATATGTCTTAAGTGTACGTTTTTGTGTGCGTTTTTACAGAAAGTTCTAGGTGTAGAAATGAAACTCAACATTAATGTTTTAACAGTCAAGAGAAATTAAACTGAATCATTGAGACTCCATCTGGGAATTTAAGAAGAGAATTTATTTTACCTAAGAGATTCTACAGTGCCACATCACCTGATCTAGATTTCCAAAAGTGTAAGATGTTTAAAAAGTCTACTAATGAACAATTGTGATTTGAAAAGCAAAAAAGAAAAAAGGGAGGAAGGAGAGTGGAGGAATGTGCTGAGATGGATGATACATATGAAGAGAAGCTTGCACCCTTTCAAACCAGGGAAAGAAAAGCAAATTGTCGTAAGACCTGTAGATTCTCTCACCTTGACCCCCAGGGAGAGACATACCTGGCATGCAGCACAAATCGAATAAGCTCAAGCAACCTGACGTAGCAAAGGCCAATAGATGGGTGTCAGGCCTGACATATAAGTAGTGTCCTTTGTATCCACTGTTCCAGTGAACATCGGATCATCAAAAGAAATAAAGCTGTTGGCAAGTGAGGTGGTTGTCGTTTGACGGAGTTTATCTCGGGAATTCTAAAGACCTATGCCCATAAGACAAGAACTCTTTGACACATGATTCCCTCATCAAAACATCCCTGGTGGAAACTCAAAACTCCATGGAAATGCGTTACTCACCTTATTTTCCTGCCAAAACAAAGATAAGCTTTTCGTACACAAATCGTCTATACAGCCAGGCAATATGATATTGGTGAACAGTTGCCATCTGTAAGCGATAATAAGGTTATAAACACATGTACATGACTTAAAAACAACCATGAAAGTGTTTCATCATTGTGTAAAATAGCTTGTTTCATTTTTTTTAAATCTTCTTAAAAAAAATATATCTAGTTTATTTTACAAAGCACATCTTGTTTACTTTAAAAACATCTTGTTTACTTTTTAAGAACTTCCTATTTAGAAATCAACAAAATCAACACATACTTAAATCTGCAAATGAGGGCTTGACCTATGACCTTCAACTCTGGAGGAGACAGCACTGTCTTGGTCCAAGTCAAATTGCCATTCTGTAAAGGAACAAGAAGAAAATGGTATTTGCCTGGGCTGTCAACAAAACGCTCGTTGATTTGGCAGAGTACTGAGTACATATTGGAGGAAATGCAAACGTTGCCAGTCTGTGTGTTTGTAAATACGCACAATTTGGCACAAACGTTCCTCTTATCAGTATAATAAAATGCCACAAGATCTTTTTTGATACCTTGTAAACTGTTTTGAGAATTTTATTGTTGCAATTAAAATGCTGTTTTTCAAAATTCATTAAAAACAAAGAGATCCAAATATCTCATTTTCTCACGGCACAGTTTAGATATACTGAATGATGATAAAACGATCTGCATAGGTTGTGAGTGATTTTATTCATTCAAAGTGAGAGAAAGATTTTGAAAACCGGGTCAAAATCCAAGACGGTGTGATTTACATGACAACACCCAAGGACGCTCAAACGTGTTCCGCGATATAGGATGACAGTCACTCATATATATGTAAAAGAAAAAACCTAAATTCAAAAGACCCCCACCTCAAATGATCAGATGAGAGCATGAATACAGACTATACAAACTCACCTATTTCAAACAAAATTCAAAATTGACTCTGCTGTCTGGAGCATCGGAAACAACACACAGATCTGCATGAAAGATAAAAGGTAAATGCATCATGAAACAATCTCCCAATCTAGTATTATTATCATATGTTCCCTAAATCTCATTAGTCTTTTTCTTTTCTTCTTAGAAAGCCTCAAGAAGCCTTTCAGTGGTCTTCCAATGCTACTATGAGGATTAACCCCCCCCTAAACTTTGAATGTTTATGGCTCAGAGGACGTGCTCTTAATTAATAAAAAAAATGCAATATTTTTTCATGGAAAACACTAGTCACGGTTAAATTGTTGGTGGTTCCTAAAGTGGCTAATGATGTGATCTGGAAATTTGGATAAATTCAAAATTCTCCCAATTTCTCATAAACCAAAATAAAATTGAAAATTACACGTATTGATATTTGAGCCCTCTGACTCATAAGATCCAGCAACAAATAAAAATTATAGATTTATGAGGAGAGAGAGAGAGAGAGAGAGAGAGAGGGAGAGAGAGACAGAGAGAGAGAGAGAGAGAGAGAGAGAGAGAGAGAGAGAGAGAGAGAGAGAGAGAGAGAGAGAGAGAGAGAGAGAGAGAGAGAGAGAGAGAGAAAGAAAGAGAAAGAAAATTTCCAAAACCTGCTGCTAAATCTCCATCCAAATCCAAAAAAGCACTAGACTGAGGAAATCGAAGCTTTGGCAGTGCGGAACCTGTGCCATTTGTTATAGGTTGTAAGGCATAACCACCGTTTGCTCTGTTGAGTCAAAAAAGTAAAAAATTAGAATTAAAAACTACACTCAAGTTCACACATGATATGAAAAATCAAAATCCAATTAAAACTCAAATTAATATTTAAAATATACACCCATCTCACCCCCCCCCCCAAAAAAAAAAACCTTTGAGATGTTTAACTATTTCAATCATTAGTGATAAATAAGAGAAGAGATGAAGAGATAAAGAAGGAAAAATCAAATATGGGATAAGAGAAGAAAAAATACAGCATCACAACAAAAATGTGTGACACGTGAAATACAATTATAATGTACGCTCATCAGAAAGAGCTCAGAAGCTGATACACTACTAATAAGTAAGTACAGTAATAAGGCAGTAAGTTATTTTAATATAATAAAATAAAAAAGCGTATGCTGCTATTTATTGCAGTCGAAGAAGAGAGATCGTAAAGAGAACATTTACCCAAAAATCCAAAAAGCTCTGGTTCCATCTTGAGTCTCTCCGAACAAATCGGGTATCGAGTCACCATTAGCACTGTCAACAAAACAGATCATGTGTCAAGTCACCATTAACACGGTCAACAAAGCAAATCATGTGTCAAGTCACCATTAACACGGTCAACAAAGCAAATCATGTATCAAGTCATCATTAGCACTGTCAACAATACAAATCATGTATCATGTCACCATTAGCAGTGTCATTGTCAACAATACAAATCATGTATCAAGTCACCATTAACACTGTCATCGTCAACAAACATTTATCAATGCTGATCCCTCACAAAATATTCTTATGCTAGGCAGAGTGTGTAAGCCATGGCAAAAATGAATAGCACCACAACACTCCATGTCCTTTAAATACATATATACACTGTCGCTTTATCTTCTAAAATGCTTCAGTCAAGATTATGCTAATACAGAAAGACACTGCTAAACATTTTAATAAAGAACAAGATAGAACTTGGGCTAGTATTAGCAGAAAAAGAAATGATGTCTGACACCTACTCAACAACATAGGTTTATCCATCAACGTCTCATTCAATGCGAAACGGTGGCTCTGAAATACAACAAGAAAGAATTCAAATGATTTAACATATATATATATATATATACACATATATATATATATATATATATATATATATATATACATATGTATATATATATATATATATACATGTGACATAATAATTTTTTTCTTAAATACAAAATAAAGAAAATAAAAATATTCTAAAACTGTGCCTTCAAAATGTTCACCCACTGGGTCGGTGGTTTCTATTTTACAAAAGAAACAGTGACTCCTGAAATTTAGTCATAATTATCTTTAAAAAAATGCCACAGCATTTTATACCTTTACAGAACATAGAAAACAGAGTTATATTATGTGGGAAAATCACTCATACACCAAGGCCGTTACAAATTTGGGCTACTGTGAAAACTGTGAACTATTGGTAAAATATATATATATATATATATTAATATTGTTTTCTTATTTAAAAAAAAAAATAAAATGAAGATGATTTAAACTTCAAAAAAACTAGCCAATGGTCAGGAAAATGTTCACCAACCGAAAAAACAATTGTAAGTGTACACCACATAGTTGACAACAAGATATGAACGGTTCCATCACAAAAACGTGACAATGACATGCACCAAAATTGGAAAAAAAAAGAGAAGGAAAAGAGTCAATGCCCCTATGATGTTTTATTTTGAGACCTCTACCGGTAAACAGTTCCCTTTTTTCATAAACGCATATATATATATATATATATATATATATATATATATATATATATATAATATATATATATATATATATCCTATATTTTTTTCAGCTTGACAATTCGACAATTCGTCACAAAGTGCGGTACATGCATTTTCAGTCAATCAAAAACTCATCACATGACAAAACATCCGGCCATGCCCACAGCCCATTTGTGTGATCTTTTTCCAATGGCGGTTTATCCTGGCTGTTTTTACCACTTTGAAATTTTGTTTTAGTTGGGTTTTTCTACTGTTTTTACCACTATGAAATTTTGTTTTAGTTGAGTTTTTCTACTCTTTTTTACTTGAAAATTTTGTTTCAGTTGGTTTTTCCACAGTTTTTACCACCCACTGTTTTCATCATAACCGTTAGGTTAATGATTAAATCAATGTTTGTTTCTTTGCTCTTTAAAAAAAATATTTAAGGGAGTGTTGGTTTCATATTTTGTGGAGAAATCGTGTTTTTAATGAAAGAACGTAGATGATGGATGTGGCACATTTTGTGTAAAAAAACCCCAGAAATTAAAGCTACTTTGTCTGAATTATCTATTTTGACCAATACTTGATAAACCCATGCCACGCCAAACCGAGAAAGTCTATTCTTCTAAAGGGGTGAAGTGATAGTTTATTTCGAGTCTAACACACACATTTTCGATATATTTCTTATGAACAGATACAAAAACACACAGGAGCTCTATCTCAAATGCAGGCTGATCCTCTGCAAAGTGTAAAAACCAAAAACTCTTGTCTTCGTTTGACTAGTCTTTAACTTCTGGACAGATGTCAATTACTTTAGTAACAAGCTCCATTCACCAGAAGTAAACACAGTGATTGACACAAATAAAAGATATTGATGGCCTATCATTGCACCCCCATAGTCTGTCTGAATGGAGGGCATGACCTTCAGTCAATAGAAGGAAACGATGTTCAGGGTTGACCAATCAGGGGGCATTGTGTTGATATTGTCAAACGCCACATATATTTCTAAATATGTCTTCACCTCTTTTCCACACAAGAATCAAGAGATTGGAGTCTTTGAAAGCACGAAGGAAAATTGAAGTTTTCATCAGAGTTCAGCTACTAGCAACAAAGGGACTTTGATCTCTCAAACAGATCATTCATGGTCATGATGACATATGGTAACTGGACAGGAAAGAGCCATTTGAAATGTATAGACATGACAAACTACAAGACTATCTTCCTACTGTATAGAAAGGACTAAGGAGGGAGATTTACATCCGGAAGTGGGGGGAAGCATAACGAAAAAAACCACTAGATTTGCATAAGGGGGCTGTTTGTGAGGAGGAGGATTACTATTCAACTTTAGGAGGAGAACAGCCAATAATACAGAACGATGGCCACTCATATCATTGTAAAGGGAGAAGGGAGGGGATACCAGTGATAGACATAGTATAGGGTAGGGAGGGAGTTTTCAAAAGCATGAGAAGCATGTTGCTGAGGTGATTAGGTCTGGGATAGAGCGTGTGGCTGCAGCTCTGTGACACATTTAATTGTGAAAGCAATAAACCAGGGGGCCTGTTTCTTTCATCATGGAATGCGCTACCTAAGCACACTGAACTCGATCATGGATTAGCGAAAGGCGGTTGGACATTTTTTATTATTATTATTATTGTTCCATCATTTTATTTAGATGTGAGGATGACAATGATTCCTTTAGAATTCAAAATAAATATTGTTCCACTGAAACTCTACTAGATAATAGTTGGCTGACCAGCCATGCTATTGTTGAACGACTGAGCAAAAGCCTGACCATGCAGCCACGTGCCCCCCCCCCTCCCCCCCTCTGTATGTTACCTATCTCTCTCTATCTATCTGACTCTCTCATTCTCACACACACACACTCTCTCTCATTTTCTCCCTCATTTCTATCAGTCTTTCTTATCTTCCTTGCTCTCTTTATGTCTCTTTCTTCTCCCCCCCCCTCCCTCTCTCCCCGTCTCTCTTTTATGGCAGTTGTATTTCGTTTTCTTATTTCTTTGTGTCTTTTCCCTTTTGTATATTGTTGTTATGAGACTTGCTCTGTTGATGGAAATTGGCGCGATGGGTCGTTGCACCATGGGCTCTATTAGTTTTAGTTCAGCATTATTTAGTGTTTATTTGTTTCTATGTCTCCTTGTTGCTTATGAAGGTTGGGCACACTGAAGATTTCTCAGTCCTGACCCACGTTTTCTATCTATTAGTATTAGACCTTTTACCATTCCTCTTCCATTAGTTGTAGGCCAACTGCAGTATTACTCCATGTCCCGTTCAATAAAAGTGAGCTGTAATAGATGTTATTGTCAGTAAACAATGCAATCTTAACAAAATGAATTGCAGCTACGTCAGATAAAAAACAGTCACAATAATTACAGGTAAGTACCATTGGTCAAGTACGACAGCCTCGTCAGCAGGGCGAGAACACTATCGGTGCACGTCACCGGAAGCCTCGTACACAGTGGAACAAGATTATCGATCGATATTGAGGTCAGCCTTAAAAGGGTTAAGACAACAATTGTTCATCTGACAAATCATGAACATGAGTAACACTATATGTTTTACTTTTCTTCGTTTCAATACATTTGGATGTATCGCATTTGTGATGGAGCCTTTCATATATATTCTCTGTTAGCTATGTTTGCAAAATAAAAATAACCAACAAATGATATTGTAAAACCGCGAAAAACAAAACCAAAACCAAAACACCCCCTACCCCCACTCCCGACCACAATGTCATGGTCTAGAACAGGTCTGTTTGCAAAGAACTGAAAGTAAACAAATAGTCTTCTTCTGAGATTCAGTTGGGCCTCTATCTCTTTCTTCTGTTTAGTTATAATGTTGTTGGCATTTGGGGAAGCAAGTTCAATTCTTTTATAAGCGTATGCTTCTACCCGATCTAAGTAGAATATGTTATCAGCGAATACTTATAATTAACCTCAAAATATTGAAATATTTTGAAATTTCAGGATGCAATGTCATGCAGGTGTGAACAACAGAAGTTTGCAAACAGAGAAAAAGTTTTTCTTCTTCAAATCCTATTTTTACTATGCAACCGAACTAAAAAAAACAAAAATGTTTCATAATTACAGAAACCTTTTGGTTTAAGTCCATCATAGAACTCCACTTTAATATAGTGGGGTGGTTTTTCTATCCTGGTGATGAGTAAATCCATCTGAGCATCGGCATTGAAATCTCCAGGAACATGTTTGGTAATCTTGGCGTCAGTGTCTTTTCCGACAATCAGATCTTTTTCCGTAAATTCCACCATGTCTCTTCTAATGTCGAAGTCTGTATCATAAGCACGGACAGACTTCCCTGTAAATAATGAGAATTCACATGAGTACAGGTGAAAACACAGTACAGCAGTAAAAACAACAAACGAAACCAATAAGCTTCTTTATAAAACCACATGATCTAGAATCAATTTCTTTTATAATATGACATGCATTGTATACTGTCATGTAACATAATTTTATAAAGGCAAAATTTGACCCTTGTTGAGTTGCTACACCAAAAACTCTATATAATAGACCCAAGGGAGGGATCTCCGTAGTCAGGTACATCTAATGGACATAACTGAGATTAGACAGTTGGGGTGCTTAGTTTTCATGGGGCGAAAAAAGGAAGGGAAGAAAAAGAGAGTGTGATTTTGAGTTACGGTACAGTATTTTGTGACTGCAGGAGAGATTCAAGACAAGAGATTCATGTTTATTCGAACATGAGCAGTTCAAATGTCAACGGACAGTGAGTGTGACATATCGGACTGTGATCAACCATTGATTCGAGAGTGACTGATTTTCAATTGCTTAGAATCGACCATGAATCAAAATGTAAAACTCAGTTTATCTTAGCTGCTAAGTACAGCTTAGATGCTGTATAATAACAGACATTTACCTTTTGTAAATAAATCTATTTTTATTTATATATTACACCTGTTTATTGACATTGAAACAAAAATGGAACTAAACAATACAGTGACCCCCCCCCCCCCCCCAAAAAAAAAAACCCCCAACAAAACAAAACAAACAAACAAAAACAAACCCCAACAAACAAACAACAACAACCCAACAAAACTATAAAATCTTAGTAATTTTGTGTGTTACAAGAAAGATTTTCATCGTCGGACACACCCAAATGTGAGAGAAAAAAAGTTTGGGTATAAACAGAGAGGGGTTGCCTCTAGTTGCAGCAGTGTTACGTAAAACTGTATTGTGTCATTTCCACTAATCTGACATGGTGTGAGACTACGACGTCAGACAGTTTACTAACAGCAGCAGTTCAAATGTCATTGACAAGGGTCTGTAGACATAGGACTGGGACTAACCATCGATTCGAAAGTGTCTGACTTTCATTTCCTTTCATTTGATCATATAATTTCTAAATTGTGAAAATCAGTAGTATATCAAATTTGTATTTTTTCGTAGATGCTGTACAATAACAGATTTACCTTTCATAGAATCTATCACAATCCTCAGGCTGAGCCCCCGGATTGTCTATCGGGGTGATGAGGTGGGGTTTTAGGGATGCTGAAAGTGTGTGCCTGATTATGGGAGTTCATCCCTCAGTCTCGATCTAAAAAATATAATGCTACTTTCAATGTCTCCATCTCATGTCGCACAATCAGCTGGCTAAGTCTCACACCATGTCAGCTTGACTCAAAAAGTAGCATTCAGTCACGAAAGACTGCTGCAACTAAAAGCAACCTCTCTCAAAAAACATCTTCTACCTATTTCTGTCCTTTCTTGTTCTTTTTTTATCTCCTTCAAAAACCGAGGGTAATTTTACAGTTTAAAGGCGTGAAAGAAAGTGGGTCAAATTTGTACTCATTATCAGTGAATCGGATAAGATCTACATTTAGAGGTGAGACGGAAGAAATCTATCCACAATCCCTTTCCCTGAACCCCCTACCCCCACATCATGTTCAGGGTTTAGTAAGGGATTGTAGATAGATTTCTTCTGTCTCACCTCTAAATGGCAGGTTTCACAAAAATGGGACCCAATGATAACTTGAACTCTTCAATTAATGTTCCTCAAAGTCTAATTGATGAATCTTCTTAACATTTGGTCCATGTATAGCTTTGACATCGCAGATATAAAAAACATAATATTGTGAAATTTGCTTTCAATTTGTGTGTTTTGTGAATATTTTTTGGGTGTGAACGTCAGCAATCCAGACAGACCACATTTCCCTCTTTTTAATAAGTCCCTTTTCACCTTAAGGTAGGTGAGGTCAACGACCTTTTATTCTGTTTTCTTTAATTCCATGTGGAAGAGAATTGTTCAAAGAAAATTTGGCGAGTCCTAAATATTTTTTATCTTTTGCAGTGATCACGTGAGGCAGGTTTCAGATTTTCGTTATTATGTAACAACTGATGTCTACAAATGAACACACATTAAGAGCTGAAAAAAACAGTTGAAAAATACGTAGAAGCGCCGTTTTTTGATCTTAAGTGAAAGAAAACGTATTCCTACCACCATATATACTGTAAAAGACACGAAAAAAATCATAGGTAACTCTAAATGAGAGTGAGAATACCATGAGACTACTGGCAGTCTACGAGACCTCATGGTCGGACAAAAAATATTTTTTTCGATCTGAGATCTAATAACGGTAATATTGCGTCGAGCTATTGTCTCGTAGTTCATCGCGTGTAAGCCTATTGGGAAATCATGAAATTTTTGTTTTTAAATTGTCTGGTTGGCTTTGCGGAATATTTTGTTTTTGGATTACTCTTACGGCCATGTGCTTACGGCCATGTGCTTACGGCCATGCAAAAATGTAGACGATGATCGGACATCAGAAAGGAGACTGTGATCAGGTTAGATTCTGAGACCGTTCAGGTTAGATTCGGTTGCATTAGCAAAACCTGCTTTGGCTTATCGTGAGTGAAACTTATGTAAAGAAGTCCGGCAATCAATAGGCTTTCATGATTTATTATGTTCTAATAAATAAAGACAAGATAATTGGCAATACGGGAGGTTTAGAAGTCCATTACAATGATAGTGACTTTACGTCTCCACTATGCACAGTCTCCTTGGCATAACAATACAATATTACTAAAAACGCATTTCAACGAGAGAGAGAGAGAAAATAATACTAATAGCACAGGTTCAAGTAGAGTTCAAGATTTGCCAGCCACCGCTCCCATCCCGTCCCGTATTCTGCGAAGCAATTATCGATCGATAAAGACAAGTTTGTGCTAGTCTAGTGGGGCGCTCTATGTGACTGTAGATAGTTAGAGAGGGGGGGGGGGGGGTGAGTGATGACGGGAGTAGCGGAGAAGTGATGATGGGAGGTGGGGGGGGGCTCGTACGGGGAGAAAGGAACAATTGTCGTCAAAAGCGCTTTCTTTTCGGCGAGGGTTTTGTTGCTGGTGCATCTTTTTCTCTCTCTCTCTCTCTCTCTCTCTCTCTCTATTGGCAAATATCGGTCTTTACTATCGCATCCTCACTCGTTAAAATTATAAGTCGTGAAGTTTACCGTACCAGTTTGAGCAGAATGGTACACACGATAAACCCGTAACACGTAATAAGGATAGTATAAAGGCGTACAATCACAGAATTTTACAAAAAACGGGACAAAAGGCATTGGTTTTCATTTTCATCATCCACACGATCCGGATCGCGCGAGTCATCTGATCAACGGTAAGGCACCGGCCGTCGACTCCACGCCCGAGGTGTCGGGAAACACAAACACAGACTTCACATCTTATTGAGAACTAGGGAAAAGTCAGGAAACTCTCCAAACCAGATGCCCAAGCGTTACGTCACTAAATAAACGCCAGGGAAACCTCGGTCGACGGACGCGAGCAGTTCACGTAACATTACGTACTGGCGTTGGACCTAGAATTTTCACAGTTATGCCCCTTGACTGAAAAACATGACTTTTAAAAATTATTTTACTTGCTCCACAGTCCTTTGCTATCTCTTAAAGTCATATATCTGGAATCCTCATGTTCTAAGCTTTAACATGGTATATAACACTTGTAAAAAATATAACATGTATATTTTGACAAAAGAGGGAAATGGGGATGGACCATTTTGTGAAACCTGCCA
>JAXRKP010003225.1:2500-20776 GCA_037039925.1 Doris montereyensis | reverse complement strand
GTAGTACTAGTAGTTCCTCCAAGGTCCTAAAGACCTATATGGTCGGAGCTTATCCCGGTTTCTATAGCGTGAAGCGGAACAGGTGACAATAATCACCTCCTCGCGCAGGTTTTTACTTCCAAGCTAGTGCTGTACCTATTTGCACCTGGGTAGCGGGGTGGGGGGATGCGTGTTAAGTGTATTTCCCAAGGCACACAAAGTCCGTCTTGCCTTTAGCTAGGATTTAATCTCGGGGCCTCATGATCCCAAGTGCCATAAATGTTATTATTATTATTATTATTATTATTATTATTATTATTATTATTATTATTATTATTATTATTATTATTATTATTATTATTATTATTATTAGTATTATTATTATAGTAGTAGTAGTAGTATTATTAGTATTATTAATAGTCTCATTGTCATTATTATTTGTATTATTATTAGTATTATTATTATTAGTAGTAGTAGTAGTATTATATTATTATTATTATTATTATTATTATTAGTAGTAGTATTATTATGATTATTATTATTAGCATTGTTATTATTATTATTATTATTATTATTAGTATTATTATTATTAGTAGTAGTAGTAGTAGTAGTAGTAGTAGTAGTAGTAGTAGTAGTAGTAGTAGTAGTAGTAGTAGTAGTAGTAGTAGTAGTAGTAGTAGTAGTAGTAGTAGTAGTAGTAGTAGTAGTAGTGTTATTGTTATTATTATTGTTATCATTTTTATTATTATTATTATTATGGACAGGGACCAATCTACGTAACTAATCTTTTGAGCAACCTTCGTTCCAGCAATGACAAGAGCATTTAAAAAACAAACAAAAAACAATCTTAAAACTGGCAAACAGCCATTTTGGTTTTCGGCACCGCAGCACTGGAACGCTCAACCAAATCACGTGAGGGACAGTGAAACAATTGGCACCTCAAGGACGAAACTAAAATGTTATCTTTTTATGCAGTGCATACGTTTACAATCTTACCATTGTTCGATATATATATATATATATATATATATGTGTGTGTGTGTGTGTATGTATATTATGTTTGTGTATAGGAAGAGACGCATACGAGCACATGTCATTTATAAGCAAGTACCATTATTCGAATGTATCTTCGCATATATAATTGCATACAGTATTGGTTTACAACATAATATGTTTTAAGATTTACTTTAAATGTGTGTGTGTGTCTGTTTGTGTATGTATGTTTTGTGTATGTGTATATCATTATTATTTTTAAAAAAAGAAGAGAAGAAGTACGAGCACATGTCATTTATAAGCAAAGTAAGTACCTGTATTCGAATGTATCTTCGCATGTTCATTCAATTGCATACAGTATTGGTTTACAACATAATATGTTTTTAAGATTTACTTGAAATGTAAATTCTGTTTGTTATGTTTATCCTGTGATTATAATATTATGCCATTTTGTAAAGCCCTTTGAGCCCATGTATTTATCATTATTATTAGAAAAAAGAAGAAGAAGAAGAAGAAGAAGAAGAAGAAGAAGAAGAAGAAGAAGAAGAAGAAGAAGAAGAAGAAGAAGAAGAAGAAGAAGAAGAAGAAGAAGAAGAAGAAGAAGAAGAAGAAGAAGAAGAAGAAGAAGAAGAAGAAGAAGAAGAAGAAGAAGAAGAAGAAGAAGAAGAAGAAGAAGAAGAAGAAGAAGAAGAAGAAGAAGAAGAAGAAGAAGAAGAAGAAGAAGAAGAAGAAGAAGAAGAAGAAGAAGAAGAAGAAGAAGAAGAAGAAGAAAGAAGAAGAAGAAGAAGAAGAAGAAGAAGAAGAAGAAGAAGAAGAAGAAGAAGAAGAAGAAGAAGAAGAAGAAGAAGAAGAAGAAGAAGAAGAAGAAGAAGAAGAAGAAGAAGAAGAAGAAGAAGAAGAAGAAGAGAAGAAGAAGAAGAAGAAAGAAGAAGAAGAAGAAGAAGAAGAAGAAGAAGAAGAAGAAGAAGAAGAAGAAGAAGAAGAAGAAGAAGAAGGAAGAAGGAGAAGAAGAAGAAGAAGAAGAAGAAGAAGAAGAAGAAGAAGAAGAAGAAGAAGAAGAAGAAGAAGAAGAAGAAGAAGAAGAAGAAGAAGAAGAAGAAGAAGAAGAAGAAGAAGAAGAAGAAGAAGAAGAAGAGGAAAATCGATTAAATCAAAATTTCACCTAAAACCTCCATCACTCGATTTCTACAGACTTGTGGTATCTAGCTTGCTGGAGCTAGTTTCAATATTATTCTACAGATCTGCCGTTTTCTCTTGTAGATCTAGAGACGAAGAAATATTAAATCTAAAAACAACTTTTAAAAAACAGACTTAAAGGAAAACCAAAATGAAACAAGGATGACGTGAAACAAGATAATGAGAAGCAAGAAAAAACTCGAACAAATAACAAAATAATAATTAAAAAAGCGATGAAAGATCAGCACACACCTGGACACTAGACTGACTACCTGTTATAAGTTGCACGTGATTGATTTACAAGTGAGAGTGATATCATGACACACATCTCACATTTAGCTATGGACGTGAAATAAATCAAATGGACGCGCCAAGAATATAATAATTTTTGGATTTAATAATGATAATAATAATAATGACAACACTTTATCCATTCAAAGAAGAAAATTGCATTCTGTTCCTCATAAGTAAGTTAAAAATTCCATAATATATAGATCTATTCATTATTAAAATTTCTAAACATTAATGCAGTAATATAATAAGAGTATTAGTATGACAAATATATCACAGCAATGCGTAAGATATACAACATCATTCGAGCACCCCCACAGCCCCCACCCCCTCACACACACACACACACAACAACCAACTGACCCTTAACACACCCTTGGTCAAAGCTCATTCATCCATGCTCACCACCCCCTCCACCCCGACGTCCATTTGTTTTGATAAATACATCACAGAAATGCGTAGGATATAGAACCATATTCCATCCCCCACCCATCACAGAACACTACCCAACTGACCACTACACACACGCACGCCTTTATTCATCCCATTTCCACCCCCACCACCACACACAATACATCTCAACCGACACCCATACACACGCTCCATTTTCGAACAAAGCTCATTCATGCTCATTCATGCATGCCCAACCACCCACCTTGCACATACTCATCACATTTCCCTTGATGCACACACATACACACACATACCAACCAACCAACCAACCCCACACAGGCGTCCTTGGTCAAAGCTCATTCATCCACGGCAATTTGTTTTGTTAAAAATCTTGACTGCTGACGGAATGAATGAATTCAGGTATATGTTTGTGTTGGGCCCTGGGAATCTGAACCTATCATTTCTAGTTATTTTTAGACAGACAATGTCAGCACGAAGTGGATAAGTTTCGTCATCAGGGATGTCAGTCAGCTTTTTGGGTATACATCGTTCATAAATTGTGTCAAATGAGTCCTGTGTGTTCCCAATCAGCCCACCTGCCATTCTGATCACCCTGTCAAGTCTCCTTCTATCAAACCTATGTTCCCACTCCAACTAAGAATCCCAAAGATTCGTTTTACGTTTGTCTGATTTAATTTTCTTCTATGAAATCCAAACATTTTCACACGTGTATCGGATTTCTATCAAGTGCATCGCAAAATTGTAGGACATTTGCCAAGTACTAATACATCTTGTAAATCTCTTACATTCACCTATATAAGGTAGTCCAATGGACTGATGTATCAAGCCCTGCCATTAACACCGCCTCATTCAACAGACTCAACCGAGTATCGACAACATGAACAGTGAGTATACGTAGCACAAGGTTCGCTTCTAGGCAACAATTTCTAATTAATGGCTTTGGATCAAATGGTAGCAACTTGTCTATAGATACAACAAAGATGAAAATGTAGAGATGAGTCATTGTTAAAACACAGAAGTATATTTCAACAGCGCGGTCGAAAATTAAAAAGATAAAAATCAAGATCAAGGTCTTCGAGAATTGAGACGAAGTTCTATCGAAGGCCAGTCCTTTCCTCTTGGGTTATATTTCTCATCATCCATTTTATTACAAAATAAGAACAAGAATCATGACATGCAGCAGCCCTGTTTTGCTCCTGTAATCCCAGAGAATTGTGCTGGTATTTCTTTATCGATTACAAAACATCGAAAGCCGTCACAGAGCGTCCTCGTGACTGCGTTAAGTTTGTGTGGTATTCCACACTTCTTCATAATCAACCCCAGGCTTCCTCAATCTAGAGTCAAAGGCAGACCTCCATTCCTTAATATGTGTTCAATTGGGCCTCTCCCCTCTCGAAGCTCTAACTTACTCATTTCATCATGATCTTCAAAATTAAGTGGTCATTTACCAATGCTTAGCAAACCTCTTACAGACTGTCAATGTACATGTGATATATGCCAAGCAAATGGTACCGGTACCTAAATTGTCATTTTACTTATGATAGACTTTTTCTTGCTGTTTGCTTGGTTTTAATTTGTACTATTGTTTCGTACTTAGTTGTGTTTGCTTCGTTTATTTTTGTAGTTGGGATTTTGTTTTTGTTGTGTTTTATTTTTTGGAGGGAGGTGTGGTTAATCTTAATCATGAAGTGTCCTTATTCAAAGCAAAAGGTCAGCTTTTTTGCCTTCAAAGGTTAATAAAGTCGATAAATTCGAATAGAATACACAGACAATTTTCAGACTTTAGTTTCGGTTTAAAGGATTAAAGCAGGAAATGTTCAAAGTGACGGCCTTTTTCTTGGAAGCACAGTGTCAACCTCTTACTGAAAATATGCCCAAAGAAATAGATCTGAGAGAACGACCGAAAATGACAAAGAGGAGAGAGATTGAGATAGAGATGGAAAGAACGAGGAAAATATGATTGCAGTCGTTGACGCAGAATAGAGGATACATGGTATTTCTTTGAGTTTCATTTTCGAATAACACCCCCACCCCTCTTCCCACCCCCTAGTCTAGGTGGGTGGATCGACATCTACTCTCATCGGAGACGGACGATAAAAAGGAGGTCCTGTGTGCAGATATCACAATAATATGTGCATGTTAAAGATCCCTTGGCTGTTTACAAGATAGTCTGGAGAAAATTAAAAATCCTACCACAGCCCTGGAGATCACTTTAGTTGTGGACGTGTAAAATCAAATAAAATTTAAAAAATGAAAATAACTGAGAGTGACATAGGAAGACGAACAACATTATTTTCCTTGTTACATTGTTTGATTTCTTCATTTAATTAACCAAGCCTCGTGAAATGAGTGCATATTTAGCGCTTCGGCAATCCACATGAGGAACAAATCACAAGGGTTCAGACTGGGTAAATGCACATTTAGCTTGAATTGTGTTTGACATAAATATATGCTGTCTCCAAATTTGCTGGGTAGACAGTCAATTGTCTTGTTCGCCGTTTTCAGAGCAGCACCATCTTGCTGGAACATCTTATTGTTGGGATTGGTACATTTTCTATAAGATAAGTAATGCATTTACACGCTCAATGTGCTTCACTTCCTCGCTGTTCTGTATTTCTTTTTCTTCGTATCAAATTCTTTCTTCCAGTCATCCCACACTTCTTACTTCTTGCCAAGTCAAACAATTGATTTTTCTCGAAATCCCTAGGAATCCCTAGGAATCCCTTATGTCACTAGAAGCCCTTGGAATCACTTTAAATCCCTCGAAAGCTCTTTGGTAGACCTCGAAAGAGACTTACCAAATCATCAATTTTTCCTTTTTCGAAGGCAAAATAACTGTATTGGTTCTTTACCGACAATAGAGTTGAAAAGTTCCAAACAAAAAAAAAAAAAAAATGGCGGTCTGTAGAAATCCCCGTTACCCTCGAACGGGTCTTCTTTTTGGCCCACCAAAACACATAAAACATTTAAAAGACCCTGACACCCCAGACGCAAGTCACAATATATTTCTCCAACATTTTAATAACTTATCAGACCCATATCATATTTTGATGTCAGTTATTACGTCCAAATCTAGTCAGTCAGTGGCCAGCTCTATATATTCTTTTCTATAAAATACTCGGCATCTAATGGTAATTTCGTATGCATTATAGAAGAGGGTGTTGGATACCACTTAGGCTGGTATTATTTTTCCTTCTGAGACTAAAATTGATGATTTGGTAGAAGAGGGTGTCTTTCGAATCTCCAAAAGCTAGAAGAGGGATTCCTAGGGATTCCAAGGGTTTCCTAGTGATTCCTGGAATTTCTCTCATTTCTACATAAGTGCTGTATATTATGTCTGCTTTTATTATTTCCTTTGCTGTCCGATCTACTCACATGGCTCTTCCTTTTCTAATTGTCTGTATTGGTTTTTTTTTAATTCCTTGTTTTGTTGCGGTCTGTGTAGTTATGTATATCTCTTTCTCTTCTCGTTGGCCATTTAATGCGGGTAAGAGGCTTTCATGTGTTGATATTTCCTGCCTGAAATTGTACTCTCCCCTGCTCACATGGCCCTCTTTTCCCTTGTTTCCTTTCCTGACTTTGAAATGCATAATATCGATTTACAAATGTTTAGACAATGAAACGTGATGAATGGTTAATGATAATTTGATGAAATAGTGTGAAGCTAAACTTATTGTCATTAATTAATGCTTATGTATTGTTTCAAAGCATTATCTATTTACTAAAAGAAATGATATATAATACTTCACCTAGAACCTATACATTAATGATTAATGTATGTTATAACACACATAATCTATCTTGTATGGATTATAAAGATAATTGAATTGAATTGAATTGAATTAAAATATATTGTCTCTCCAGCCTTCCAAATCGCCCTTGTCTTTGCCATGGTAGTGGGAGTGGCCTTTGCAGGCACGTGCAAAGAAGATTGCGACAAAGTAGTCTGTCAACAGAACCTAGAAAGGTGCAACTCTGTTGGTGAAGACAGCCAGATCTGCGACAACGACTTTAAAGGTTGTTCTGGGAATGTGACGAGGCGTGTAGCTGTATTGAACCGTGTGCAGCTAAGTGTACACCTGACTTTGACAAATGCATCAACGACAACGCCGACAACTCCGTGCTCAAGAGGAATGCAGGATAACTTTCGCCAACTGTGACAACGATTGCCAATTATTTTGTAATGAAGGAAGAGCTCAAAAGTACGATGGTAAAGAAGAGAAATCATACAACTGACTGCTGAGATTATACTAACTGAGACCATGTCTGTGTTCACCAGACGTGATGTAGCACATTATGTCTTGTGATATTAGGATAGATGTAATAAAACTTTTGCAAAATAAATCCTTTCTATTATATATAATTTATATGAATTGCAAATGGTGTGAAAGATTATTGGTTTTGAAATTTAACATAAAATGAGATCTTGTCGCATGGCAAGTTCATACTTGCAAGTGTTTCCGCGACATGACCCACTTTTGAAAAAGCCATGAAGTTCAACACTCGTTCTATTATAAATTCTATCAACAAAGTGTATTGAGAGTACATGTATTAGTAAATCAACTTAAAGATGTCATTTCGTTTTTGGTGTCAGTATTGAACACAAGAACAAAAAGGACATGTAAATGAATTAAAAGATGATACAATTTCACATGTCAAAAGTAGAACAATCCTGCTTCGATTTCAACATCAATGAATGTCAATGTCACTGGTCAAACTTGATGGTTAAAAGACAACCGTGAACGTTTCCACAAGGAAATATGCTTCTTGTATGACTTTCATCCACCGTTTATTTTTAAAGTATAGATGTTTGAATTTGTGTGTTTCGTGAATGTATTGGAAGTCGTATTGCTATTAGATCTAGGTCTAGATTTAGATAGATTTAGTAAGCACCTCGCTAGACATGGGCACATAAATTGTGTATATCTAAATCTAGATTGCTATAATAATAATTTTAAAAAAATCAAGATGATATACATAAATAGTAGAATGCAACGGAACAAGATATAGAATTACATAGACCAAAGTCTATATTTATTTCTTCAATTTTGTGAAACGATCAAAGAAGAAATGGGCTCTGCCCTTGATGTCACATAACTCCATAGGGTAGCTGATGTTAAAATAGCTCAGCTGAAAGTAATACGATTTGATAACTATTTTCAAAATGGGAATTCAATGAAGTCTCGCTCTATGAAGGGAATCCTTTGTCAACGTGATTTAGTGTACAATTCCTGCATTTCATTGAGTATTATATATGAGGTAATGTCACAGTGCACGAACGTCTGTGTGCACGATGGGGACAATCTAATGACTGCAATGAGTATCATGGCTAGAGCTGTATGTAAGTAGCATGTCTAGTGACTGCAATGAGTATCATGGCTAGAGCCGTCTAGTGACTGGAATGAGGTATGGCTAGAGCTGTATGTCATCTAGTGACTGAATGAGTATCATGGCTAGAGCCGTCTGTAAGTAGCATGTCTATGACTGCAATGAGTATCATGGCTAGAGCTGTCTGTAAGTAGCATGTCTAGTGACTGCAATGAGTATCATGGCTAGAGCCGTCTGTAAGTAGCATGTCTAGTGACTGCAATGAGTATCATGGCTAGAGCCGTCTGTAAGTAGCATGTCTAGTGACTGCAAGTATCATGGCTAGAGCTGTATGTAAGTAGCATGTCTAGTGACTGCAATGAGCCATGGCTAGAGCCGCCTGTAAATAGCATGTCTAGTGACTGCAATGAGTATCATGGCTAGAGCCGCCTGTAAGTAGCATGTCTAGTGACTGCAATGAGTATCATGGCTAGAGCCGCTGTAGCAGCATGTCTAGTGACTGCAATGAGTATCATGGCTAGAGCCGCCTGTAAGTAGCATGTCTAGTGACTGCAATGAGTATCATGGCTAGAGTCGCGTGTAAGTAGCATGTCTAGTGACTGGAATGAGTATCATGGCTAGAGTCGTGACCTGTAAGTAGCATGTCTAGTGACTGGAATGAGTATCATGGCTAGAGTCGCGTGTAAGTAGCATGTCTAGTGACTGAAATGAGTATCATGGCTAGAGTCGTCTGTAAGTAGCATATCTAGTGACTGCAATGAGTATCATGGCTAGAGCCGTCTGTAAGTAGCTTGTCTAGTGACTGCAATGAGTATCATGGCTAGAGTCGCGTGTAAGTAGCATGTCTAGTGACTGCAATGAGTATCATGGCTAGAGTCGCTGTAGCATGTCTAGTGACTGCAATGAGTATCATGGCTAGAGTCGACCAATCTAGTGACTGCAATGAGTATCATGGCTGGAGGCGTCTGTGAGTACAATATATAATGACTGCAATGAGTATCATGACTAAAGCTAGAGCATGTCTATGACTGTAAGTATCAATAGGGAGCGTCTAATGAATGTCTAGTGACTGCAGAGTATCATGGCTAGAGCGTCTGTAAGTACAATGTCTAGTGACTGCAATGAGTATCATGGCTAGAGCCGTCTGTAAGTGCAATGTCTAGATGACTGCAAAGAGTATCATGGCTAGAGCCGCCTGTAAGTAGCATGTCTAGTAAGACTGTAATGAGTGCACATCGCTAGCTTGTAAGCAGCTTATCTAATGACCGAAAAGAGCATCATGGCTGGAGGCGTCTGTAAGTACAACCTATAATGACTGCAATGAGTATCATCGCTAGAGCCATCTGTAAGTACAATATCTAATGAATGCAAAGAGGATCATGGCTGGAGGCGTCTGTAAGTACACAATCAATTGACTGCAAAGAGTATCATGGCTGGAGGCGTCTGTAAGTACAATATCTAATGACTGCAATGAGGATCATGGCTAGAGCCATCTGTAAGTACAATATCTAATGAATGCAAAGAGTATCATGCTTGAGGCGTCTGTAAGTACAATATCTAATGACTGCAAAGAGGATCAGAGCTGTAGGTGTGTAAGGGTAAATATCTAATGACTTGAAAGAGCATCATGGCTGGAGGCGTCTGTAAGTACAATATCTAACGACTGCAAAGAGTATCATGGATGGAGCCGTCTGTAAGTACCATGTCTAGTGACCGTTTTTGATTGGGTTTTTGAATTTATGTTTTTATTCGTATGTGTGTTACATTTTATTCAGATGTCATTAAAACAATGCAAAGAGCATTATTTCATATATTTAAGTATATATGATGAAAATTGATACAGTCATTCTTGAAACATCATCAATGCATCTCTATCAAAGTCGAAATTGTTTGAATGAATACATTCACAAATATACAAATAAAGGCAAAACAGAAATGACCACCATTAGGAAGAATCAGCAATCAAACCATGGTAAATTGATAAAACTCTGAGAATTACAAAACATTATTAAAAGAAAGTTAACTTGAAAAGGTATGCATATTATTGCCTATACAAGTCATGGGTTCCAGACAGTCAGACCATTGCTACCGTCGCGTTACGGCATAGGCAAAAGAACACAAAGGTAGTGGCTAAACAGCGTGTACCTTGTTGTGATCTACAAACAGAATGGTGAACATGATTTGTCAATTATAATTGGACTCTGCCTGCTTCATAACACTTAGCCAATCCTGTCATTCCCCATTTGTTGTTGCATGCATCGTTAGCCGATCATGAAATTATCAAAATAAAGTCAGTTAAACTCGGTTGACCAAAAGGTCAGAGCTGTAGGTTGACGTTTTTAGACGCAATGCCATCCTGACATGTATTTATTTCAAATTGCGACAAGCCACGTTTACAGCTTTTTTGTGGTTTAGCGCATTATGTTCATAAGACGGCCATTACATTCATTCCAATCACTAGTTATTGTACTTGAAAGTCGTTCCGGCCATGAGACTCATTGCAATCACTAGATATTGTACTTAAAATCGTTCCGGCCACGACATTCATTGCAATCACTAGATATTGTACTTAAAAGTCGTTCTGGCCATAACACTCATTGCAATCACTAGACATTGTACTTGAAAGTCGTTCTGGCCATGAGACTCATTGCAATCATTAGATATTGTACTTAAAAAGTCGTTCCCAGGACATCCATTGCAATTACTAGATATTGTACTTGGAAAGTCGTTGATAACACTCATTGCAATCACTAGATATTGTACTTAAAAGTCGTTCCGGCCATGACATTCATTGCAATCACTAGATATTGTACTTGAAAGTCGTTCCGAATGACATTCATTCCAATCAAGATATTGTACTTGAAAGTCGTTCTGGCCATGACATTCATTCCAATCACTAGATAATGTACTTAAAAGTCGTAAGTATGATACTTACAGTCCACTCAAGTCATAAAACTCGGTGTGGTCACTAAATATGTTACTTAGAAGGTTCAGCTTACAGACGGTGCCAGCCTTATTGCGATCACTAGATATGATATTTACAGGCGGCTCCAATCATGATTCTCATTGCAGTCACTAGATATGGTACTTACACACGGCTCCAGACCATATTACTCATTGCAGTCACTATATATGGTACTTACACACGGCTCCAACATATTGCTCATTGCAGTCACTAGATATGGTACAAACAGAATGGCTCCAGCCATAATTTCATTGCAGTCACTATATATGGTACTTACACACGGCTCCAGCCATATTACTCATTGCAATATCTAGATACGCTACTACAGACGGCTCTAGCCATTACTCATTGCAGTATGCATACTCATTGCTACTCACACGGCTTCAGCCATGATACTCATTGCAATATCTAGAAATACAGACGGCTCCAGCCATGATACTCATTGCAGTATCTAATAGACTTACAGACGGCTCCAGCCATGATACTCATTGCAGTATCTAGATACGCTACTTAGAGACGGCTCCAGCCATGATACTTATTGCAGTATCTAGATACGCTACTACAGACGGCTTTTTTTGTGATACTTATTGCAGCCAATCAATATCGTACTTACAGACGGCTCCAGCAATGATATCTATTGCAGCCATTCTATATCGTACTTACAGACGGCTTCAGCCATGATACTCATTGCAGTCATTAGATATTGCAGTTATAGAAGGCTCCAACGATGATACATTGCAGTTACTAGATATGCATTTACAGACGGTTCCCGCCCTAATATTCATTGCAGTCACTAGATATAACACTCTGCAGATGGGTTCAGCCAGAATACGCATTGCAGTGACTAGATATTGTATTTACAGAGGACTCCAACCATGAAACTCATTGCAGTCACTAGATATAGTACTTACAGATGGCTCCCGTCCTAATACGCATTGCAGTCACTAGATATGCTACTACAGATGAGTCCAGCCATAATACACATTGCAGCCACTAGACATTGTACTTACAGACGGCTCCAGCCATAAAATGCATTGCAGTCATTAGAAATTGTACTTACAGATGGATTCGGCCATGATACTCTTTGCAGTCATTAGCTATTGTACTTACAGACGCCTACAGCCATCTCAAGCTTATATCATGACCATTAATTAAAATGGTTGATGTTGTTGCTGTTTGGTTACAACATTTCTCCCTAAGCTCAAAATGTCCCACGTACTAAAACGGTCTAGAGTTCTGATTTTTATAGGATAGTTAGTCCTCAGCTCATAGATGACGGTGAAAGAAAAAAGATTTAGAATGTTGTTTTTCATATTAAAGTTAATCTCAAGCTTATATCATGACCATTAATTAAAATGGTTGAAATTAAGATTTCTCCTAAGCTCACGAATTCTCACTTATTCAAAAAGGTCTAGAGTTCTTATTTTCTAGGACATCAGTCATCTGCTCTAGATCACGGTAAAAGGAAAATAATTAAAATTATGTTTTTCATCTTAAACTTATTTTCATTGCTAACTATCATGGCTGCAGTTTTACCTGTCTTCATTTTCAGTTTGTCACTAGATTCATGCCTTCACATTATCGTCATATGTTTTCATTTAGGTCACATTTAAGTCAAAACCTGCATTGTTTGCAGTGTCATAAAAGCTGCGCATCATCTGCACAAAAAGGGTGTTATAGATCGTGAATTTTATAACAGATGACAGAGAAGACGCAAATGTAATGAAAAGTAAAGGTCTAAGTATTGATCCCTAAGGAACACAACATTGTAGGGGAGTTTTCTTTGATGTTTTACTATCGATGACAACGCATTGCGTTCTATTTCTTAAGTAAGATTTAAACCAATCTCAAGCGATGCTCTTTATGTCAAAAGATGTTTCAAATCTTTGAATGACATGGTCAATGGTGTCAAAGGCTGCTGAAAGACAAAAAGGGTAAAGAGAATATCACTTTGATCAATTTGTATTGGCAAAGATATGTATTTGCATCTTCCGAGGAGCTTAGATTAAAGAGTAAATAATATTTTTGTTTTGACATTGTTTAATTGAGACATATGAAATTCAAATTTTGCTTTGAAAAATAGATTCTTAAGCTCTCTTTATATTCAATATAAATGTCTCTGTCAGTTCCTTGCTTTGTCTTGGGACACATTTTTCAGCTTTCCTCTTCTTTGTTTAGTTTCCCTGACTCAGAATTAAGCCAAGGGGCAGATTTTCTGATGTTAACTGTCTGCTCCTTTCCATGAATGAGTGCTCGTTGAAAAAGTTTGAAGTGTTGGATGTAATGCCTCAGCACCAATGTACCTGTACTACATTGACGTTGCAGGCAATATCTTCCTTCAGATCAGTAATGTTGACTTTTCTATTGTCTCTTGAACGCAGGTGTACATTTTCTGTGTGGGTTCATTTGCTGATATCCTGAAGTGAAAATGATTTTGATCAGATATTCTAATCTCGATGTTTTACCAGAAATTGGCTCAACGTTTATATCTACGCACAGTGTATTGGCTCGACGTATATATCTACGATGTATTGGCTCGACGTTTATATCTACGCACAGTGTATTGGTTCCACGTTTATATCTACGCACAGTGCATTGGTTCGACGTTTATATCCACGCACAGTGTAGACGGTTCGACCTTTATATCTACGCACAGTGTATTGGCTCAACGTTTATATCTACGCACGGTGTATTGGATCAACGTTTATATCTACGCACAGTGTATTGGTTCGACGTTTATATCTACGCACAGTGTATTGGCTACGTTTATATCTACGCACAGCGTATTGGCTCGACGTTTATATCGTTATATCCACAGAGCATTGGTTCGACGTTTATATCTACGCACAGTGTATTGGCTCGACGTTTATATCTACGCACAGTGTATTGGTTCGACGTTTATATCTACGCACAGTGTATTGGCTCGACGTTTATATCTACGCACAGCGTATTGGCTCGACGTTTATATCGTTACTAGAACATTGGTTCGACGTTTACAGCACAGTGTATTGGCTCAGCGTTTATATCTACGCACATGTATTGGCTCCAAGTTTAAATCTACGCACAGTTTATTGGCTCGACGTTTATATCTACACTCAGTGTACTGGCTCGAAGTTTATATCGTTATACCCACAGTGCATTGGCTCAACGTTTATATTTACGCACAGTATATTCGCCTTTATATCTACGCACAGTGTATTGGCTCAACGTTTATATCTACGCACAGTGTATTAAAATGGTTATGTCTACGTTGTGTATTGGTTACAACGTTTAAATCTACGTACAGTGTATTGGCTCGACGTTTAAATCTACGTACAGTGTATTGAGTTCGACGTTTAAATCTACCTTTGTGTATTGGTTCGACGTTTATATCTACGACGGTTGAAACGTTTAAATCTACGATTGTATTGAATCGACGTTTAAATCTACGTACAGTTATTGGCTCGAGTGTGTATTGGCTCAACGTTTATATCTACGCACAGTGTATTGGCTCGACGTTTAAATCTACGTCCACAGTGTATTGGTTCGAATATCCACGTACAGTATATTGGTTCGACGTTTAGCTCTACGCATGGTGTATTGGTTCACGTTTATATCTGCGCAAGGTATTGGTATTTTTCTAGGACAGTCAGTCATCTGCTTGGCTCAACGTATATCTACGGTGTATTGGCGACGTTTATAATTAAAATGTATTGGCTCGACGTTTAAATCTTAAACTTATTGACCATTTAAATCTACGCACAGTGTATTGGTTTACATTTAAATCTACGTTCAGTGTATTGGCTCGACGTTTATATTCACGCACAGTGTATTGGCATCGACGTTTTATTTAGGTCACATTTAACTCGAAATATCTACGCACAGTGTATTGGCTCGACGTTTATATCTACGCATGGTTATTGACTGCGACGTTTATCATCTGCACAAAAAGGGTGTTATTGGCTTGACATTTAATAACAGATGGCTCGACGTTTATATCTACGTAAATGTATTGAAAACGTTTATATCTACGCATGGTGTATTGGCTCGAGGTTTAACTACAACAGTGTATTGGCTCGACGTTTATATCTACGTACAGTGTATTTCGACGTTTATTGACAACGTATTGCGTTCTATTTCTACGTACAGTGTATTGGTTCGACGTTTATATCTACGCACAGTGTATTGGTTTGACATTTATATCTACGTACAGATTGGTTCGACGTTTATATCTATGACATGGTCAATGGTGACGTTTATATCGTTATATCCACAGGCTGCTGAAAGGTCGACGTTTAAATCTAGAAGTATATTGGATCAACGTTTATATCTACGCAAAGATATGTATTTGCATCTTCCGGGAGGACATTTCTATCGTTATTAAAGAGTAAATAATATGTTTGGCTGACGTTTTTGACATTGTTTAATTGAGACATAAGAAATTGGCTCGACGTTTATATCTACGCACGGTTTGAAAATATACGCACAGTGTATTGGCTCGACTTTATATTGTATTCAATATACGCAATGTATTGTCGATGTTTATATCTCTGCAATATATTGGCTCGACATTTATATCTCACGTGTATTGGCTCGATTTTTGGTATTGGCTCGACGTTTATATCTGCGCACAGTACATTGGCTAGTTTATATCTTTATACCACAGTGATTGGTTGGATGAATTAAGCACAGTGTGGACAGATTTTCTGATGTTTTTTGGCTGCGTTTGTATTCCGCATGAATGAGTTTATATCGTTGAAAGTTTTTGTCGGACGTTTATATCTAGTGTATGAATGTAATTGGCCCAACGTTTATATCTTTTTACGGACATGTACCTGTACTACCTTGACAGTTGGACGCACGTTTATTTCTTTATAAGCACAGTGTATTCGCTCGATGTTTATATCTTTATACGCACAGTGTATTGGTTCGACGTTTATTTCTGAACTACGCACAGTGTATTCGCTCGACGTTTATATCTACGCACAGTGTATTGTCTGACGTTTCTTATATCTACGCACAGTGTACTGGCTCGACGTGTATATCTACTGAACTAAACAGTGTATTCGCTCCACGTTTATATCTTTACGCACAGTGTATTGGCTCGACGTTTATATTGTTTATAAGCACAGTGTATTGGCTCGACGTTTATATCTTTACGCACAGTGTATTGGCTCGACGTATATATTTTACGCACAGTGTATTGGCTCGACGTTTATATCTACGCACAGTGTATTGGCTCGACGTTTATATCTCTGCACAGTATATTGGCTCGACATTTATATCTACGCACAGTGTATTGGCTCGACGTTTATATCTACGCACAGTGTATTGGCTCGACGTTTATATCTACGCACAGTGTATTGGTTCGACGTTTATATCTACGCACAGTGTATTCGCTCGACGTTTATATCTACGCACAGTGTATTGGCTCGACGTTTATATCTACGCACAGTGTATTGGCTCGACGTTTATATCTTTATACGCATAGTATCCACAGTGCATTGGCTCGACATTTATATCTACGCACAGTGTATTGGCTCGACCTTTATATCTACGCACAGTGTATTGGCTCGACGTTTATATCTACGCACAGTGTATTGGCTCGACGTTTATATCTACGCACAGTATATTGGCTCGACATTTATATCGTTATACGCACAGTGTATTGGTTCGATGTTTATATCTACGCACAGTGTATTGGCTCGACGTTTATATCTACGCACAGTGTATTGGCTCGACGTTTATATCTACGCACAGTGTATTGGCTCAACATTTATATCTACGCACAGTGCATTGGTTCGACGTTTATATCTACGCACAGTGTATTGGGTCGATGTTTATGTTATACGCATAGTACATTGCTCGACGTTTATATCCGCACAGTGTATTGGCTCGACGTTTATATCTACGCACAGTGTATTGTCGATGTTTCTATATGCGCACAGTGTATTGGCTCGACGTTTATATCTACGCACAGTGTATTGGCTCGACGTTCAAATTGCTCTGCACAGTGTATTGGCTCGACGTTTATATCTACGCACAGTGTATTGTTTCGACGTTTATATCTACGTACAGTGTATTGGTTCGACGTTTATATCTACGCACAGTGTATTGGTTTGACGTTTATTGTCTACTTTATACGGACAGTGTATTGGTTCGACGTTTATATCTACGCACAGTGTATTGGCTCGACGTTTATATTTCTGCACAGTGTATTGGCTCGACGTTTATATCGACCACAGTGTATTGGATCGACGTTTATATCCACGCACAGTGTATTGGTTCGACGTTTATATCTACGCACAGTGTATTGGCTCGACGCACAGTGTATTGGCTTGACGTTTATGTCTACCACAGTGTATTGGTTCGACGTTTATATCTACGCACAGTGTATTGTTTCGACGTTTATATTTACGCACAGTGTATTGGTTCGACGTTTATATCTACGCACAGTGTATTGGTTCGACGTTTATATCTATGCACAGTGTATTGGTTCGACATATTCACGCACAGTATTGGTTCGACGTTTATATCTACGCACAGTGTATTGGTTCGACGTTTATATTTACGCACAATGTATTGGTTCGACGTTTATATCTACGCACAGTGTCGACGTTTATATCTATGCACAGTGTATTGGCTCGACGTTTATATCTACGCACAGTGTATTGGCTCGACGTTTATATCTACGCACAGTGTATTGGTTCGACGTTTATATCTACGCACAGTGTATTGGTTCGACGTTTATATCTATGCACAGTGTATTGAATCGACGTTTATATCTACGCACAGTGTATTGGTTCGACGTTTATATCTACACACAGTGTATTGGACCGACGTTTATATCTACGCACAGTGTATTGGCTCGACGTTTATATCTACACACAGTGTATAGAATCGACGTTTATATCTACGCACAGTGTATTGGCTCGACGTTTATATCTACACACAGTGTATTGGACCGACGTTTATATCTACGCACAGTGTATTGGCTTGACTTTTATATCTTTATATGAACAGTGTATTGGCTCGACGTTTATATCTCTGCACAGTGTATTGGTTCGACTTTTATTTCTCTATGCGCACAATGTATTCGCTCGACGTTTATATCTCTGCACAATATATTGGCTCGACGTTTATATCTCTGC
>JAXRKP010003224.1:0-20801 GCA_037039925.1 Doris montereyensis | reverse complement strand
GATATATGTGGTAGTATGATTTCCGTACATCTCATTGCATTATCTAGATATATGTGGTGGTATGATTTCCCGTGTACCTCTCTCATTGTGTTATCTAGATATATGTGGTAGTACGATTTCCCGATCTCTCTCATTGTGTTATCTAGATATATGTGGTGGTATGATTTCCGTACCTCTCGCGTTATCTAGATATATTGGTGGTATGTTTTCCAGTACCTCTCTCATTGTGTTATCTAGATATATGTGGTGGTATGATTTCCGTACCTCTCTCATTGCGTTATCTAGATATATGTGGGTTATGATTTCCCGTACATCTCTCATTGTGTTATCTAGATATATGTGGGGATATGATTTCCGACCACTCTCATTGTGTTATCTAGATATATGTGGGGTATGATTTCCTGTACCATTCTCATTGTGTTATCTAGATATATGTGGTAGTACGATTTCCCGTACCTCTCTCATTGTGTTATCTAGATATATGTGGTCAGTACGATTTCCGTACCTCTCTCATTGTGTTATCTAGATATATGTGGTAGTATGATTTCAGTACCTCTCTCATTGCGTTATCTAGATATATGTGTTAGTACGATTTCCCGTACCTCTCTCATTGTTATCTAGATATATGTGGTAGTATATTTCGTACCTCTCTCATTGCGTTATCTAGATATATGTGGTAGTATGATTTCCTGTACCTCTCATTGCGTTATCTAGATATATGTGGTGGTATGATTTCTATCTCTCTCATTGTGTTATCTAGATATATGTTGTGGTATGATTTCCCGTACCTCTCTCTTTGCGTCTATCTAGATGTATGTGGTGGTACGATTTCCCGTACCTCTCTCATTGCGTGATCTAGATATATGTGGTGGTGTGATTTCCCGTACCTCTCTCATTGCGTTATCTAGGTATATGTGGTTGTACGATTTCCCGTACCTCTCTCATTGCGTGATCTAGATATATGTGGCAGTACGATTTCCCGTACCTGTCTCATTGCGTTATCTCGATGTATGTGGTGGTACGATTTCCCGTAGCATCTCTCATTGCGTTATCTAGATATACGTGGTAGTACGATTCTCCGTACCTCTCTCATTGCGTTATCCAGATATATGTGGTAGTATGATTTCCCGTACCTCTCTCATTGCGTTTCAATCTAGATATATGTGGTAGTATGATTTCCCGTACCTCTCTCATCGCGTTATCTAGATATATGTGGTAGTGGTTTTGTACCCTCTCGTTATGCTTTATTTAGATATTTGTGGTGGGATATGATTTCCTGCTCCTCTCTGTTGTATTTACAGATCTATGATGTGTTTCCGTATCTCTGTTGCGTTATCTACTATGTGAGTGATATTTTCTAGCTCCTCTCATTGCGACTTATCTAGACTATATGTTGGTGGTATGATTTCGTCATTGCGTTATCTAGTATATGTGTAGTATATTTCGTTTTCATTGGCATTCCTCTAGATTTGTCTGTGTTTTTATTCTATTAAAAAAGTCTACTATATTGTGGATATTTGCCCTCTCTTCGTTGGCATTCTAGATATATATGTGGTTTGGTATATCCGTGCCTCCTACTCATTGTATCGACATATGGTGTTATTTGTTCATTAAATATACTAGATGCTCCCATACCTCTCTATTATCTAGATATAGTGGTGAGCTAGTTTCCTCGTGCGTTATATCTATATAATATGTTTGTATTATTTGCGTACAGTCTATGTGGTATTATGATTTTCCCTAGCTCTTTCATTGCATTATCTAGATATGTGGTGACATGATTTCCTGTACACACTCTCTCATTGCATTATACACATATATGTGGTAGTATGATTTCCATATCTCTCTGTTGTGTTATCTAGATATGTGGTGTATGATTTCCTACTCTCTCTCTTGTGTTATCTAGATATATGTGGTGGTACGTCATCTATTGTGTTATCTAGATATATGTGTTGCAGGATTTCCGTACTCTCTCATTGCATTATCTAGATATATGTGGGGATATGATTTCCCATACCCCTCTCATTGTCTTATCTAGATATCTGTGGTGGTACGATTTCCCATTACCTCTCTCATTGTGTTATCTAGATATATGTGGTGGTATGATTTCACTCCTCTCTCATTGTGTTATCTAGATATATGTGGTTGTACTATTGTGTTATCTAGATATATGTGGTATGATTTCCGTCTCTCATTGTGTTATCTAGATAAATGTGATAGTATGATTTCCGCACATCTCTCATTGTGTTATCTAGATATATGTGTTAGTATGATTTCCGTACCTATCTCATTGTGTTATCTAGATATATATGATATGATTTCATATATGCACTTCATTGTGTTATCTAGATATATGTGGTGGTATGATTTCCTGTAAAATTCCATTGTGTTATCTAGATATATGTGGTAGTACGATTTCCTGTACTCTCTCATTGTGTTATCTAGATATATGTGGTAGTATGATTTCTCTCTTTCATTGTGTTATCTAGATATATGTGGTAGTACATTTCCGCATTGTGTTATCTAGATATATGTGGTGGTATGATTTCCGTACCTCTCTCATTGTGTTCTGTTTATATAGATATATATTGGTGGTATGATTTCCCGTACCACTCTCATTGTGTTATCTAGATATATGTGGTGGTATGATTTTCTGTACCTCTCATTGTGTTATCTAGATATATGTTGTAGTATGATTTCCCGTACCTCTCTCATTGTTTATCTAGATGATATGTGTTATCTAGATATATGAGTACGATTTCCCGTACCTCTCTCATTGTGTTATCTAGATATATTTGGTATCTACAATTTCGTACGATTTCCAGATATATGTGGTGGTATGATTTCCACTCATTGCGTTATCTAGATATATGTGGTAGTACGATTTCCCGTACCTCTCTCATTGCTTTATCTAGATATATGTGGTTGTATGATTTCCTACCTCTCATTGGGTTATCTAGATATATGTGGTAGTATGATTTCCCGTACCTCTTTCATTGCATTATCTAGATATATGTGGTGGTACGATTTCCGCGTACCTCTCTCATTGCGTTATCTAGATATATGTGGTGATACGATTTCCCGTACCTCTCTCATTGCGTTATCTAGATATATGTGGTAATTTCCCGTACCTTTCTCATTGCGTTATCTAGATATATGGTAGTACGATTTTCCGGTACCTCTCTCATTGCGTTATCTAGATATATGTGGGGATATGATTTCCCGTACGTCTCTCATTGTGTTATCTAGATGTATGTGGTAGTACGATTTCCCGTACCTCTCTCATTGCGTTATCTAGATATATGTGGTTGTATGATTTCCTACCTCTCTCATTGCGTTATCTAGATATATGTGGTAGTATGATTTCCCGTACCTCTCTCATTGCGTTATCTAGATATATGTGGTAGTATGATTTCCCGTACCTCTCTCATTGTGTTATCTAGATATATATGATGGTACGATTTCCGTACCTTTCTCATTGTGTTATCTAGATATATATGATGGTACGATTTCCGTACCTCTCTCATTGTGTTATCTAGACATTGTGGTATGATTTCTATACCTCTCTCCTTGCGTTATATAGATATATGTGATGGTACGATTTCCCGTACTTCTTGCTTATCATTGCCATTTCTCTCTCATTGTCGTTATCTAGATATATGTGATGGTACGATTTTCCGTACTTCTCTCATTGCGTTATCTAGATATATGTGATAGTATGATTTCCAACTTCTCTCATTGTGTTATCTAGATATATGTGATGGTACGATTTCCCGTACTTCTCTCATTGCCTTATCTAGATATATGTAGTAGTACGATTTCCCTACCTCTCTCATTGCGTTATCTAGATATATGTGGTAGTACGATTTCCGTACCTCTCTCATTGCGTTATCTAGATATATGTGGTAGTACGATTTCCCGTACCTCTCATTGCATTATCTAGATATATGTGGTGATATCATTTCCCATACCTCTCTCATTGTGTTATCTAGATATATGTGGTAGTACGATTTCCCGTACATCTCTCTCATTGTGTTATCTAGATATATGTGGTAGTATGATTTCCCGTACCTCTCTCATTGTGTTATCTAGATATATGGTACGATTTCCATACCTCTCTCATTGTGTTATCTAGATATATGGGTAGTACGATTTCCCGTACCTCTCTCATTGTGTTATCTAGATATATGTTGTAGTATGATTTCCGTACCTCTCTCATTGTGTTATCTAGATATATGTTAGTACGATTTCCGTACCTCTCTCATTGTGTTATCTAGATATATGTGGTAGTATGATTTCCCGTACCTCTCTCATTGTGTTATCTAGATATATGTTGTTATATGATTTCCCGTACCTCTCTCATTGTGTTATCTAGATATATGTGGTGGTATGATTTCCCGTACCTCTCTCATTGTGTTATCTAGATATATGTGATGGTATGATTTCCCCGTACCTCTCTCATTGCGTTATCTAGATATATATGATGGTATGATTTCCCGTACCTCTCTCATTGCGTTATCTAGATATATGTGGTAGTATGATTTCCGTACCACTCTCATTGTGTTATCTAGATATATGTGGTAGTATGATTTCCGTACCTCTCATTGTGTTATCTAGATATATGATGTAGTATGATTTCCCATACCTCTCTCATTGTATTATCTAGATATATGTGGTAGTATGATTTCCCGTACCTCTCTCATTGCGTTATCTAGATATATGTGGTAGTATGATTTCCATGTACCTCTCTCATTGTGTTATCTAGATATATGTTGTAGTATGATTTCCCATACCTCTCTCATTGCGTTATCTAGATATATGTGGTGGTATGATTTCCCATACCTCTCTCATTGCGTTATCTAGATATATGTGGTAGTATGATTTCCTGTACCTCTATCATTGCGTTATCTAGATATATGTGTGTTAGTATGATTTCCCTCTCTCTAGTAACTCTATCATTGCGTTATCTAGATATATGTGGGTAGTATGATTTCCCACCTCTCTCATTGTTTTATCTAGATATATGTGGTATGATTTCTATATCTCATTGCGTTATCTAGATATATCCTGTATCCCATACTCTTCATTGTGTTATCTAGATATATGTGGTAAAATGATTTCACGTACCTCTCTCATTGCTTTATCTAGATATATGTGGTAGTATGATTTTCGCACCTCTCTCATTGCGTTATCTAGATATATGTAAGTCAGTATGATTTCCTGTATCTCTCTCATTGTGTTATCTAGATATATGTGATGGTATGATTTCCGTACCTCTCATTGCGTTATCTAGATATATGTGGGGGTATGATTTCCATTACCTCTCTCATTGCGTTATCTAGATATATGTGGTAGTATGATTTCCCACATCTTCTCATTGCATTATCTAGATATATGTGATGGTATGATTTTCCGTACCTCTCTCATTGCGTTATCTAGATATATGTGGTAGGTATGATTTCTCGTACCTCTCTCATTGCGTTATCTAGATATATGTGATTGTATGATTTCCGTACCTCTCTCATTGTATTATCTAGATATATGTGGTATGATTTCCTGTACCTCTCATTGCGTTATCTAGATATATGTGGTAGTATGATTTCCCGTACCTCTCTCATTGCGTTATCCAGAATATATGTGGTAGTATGATTTCCGTACCTCTCTCATTGCGTTATCTAGATATATGTGGTAGTATGATTTCCCGTACCTCTCATTGCGTTATCTAGATATATGTGGTTGTATGATTTCCCGTATCTCTCTCATTGCGTTATCTAGAATATGTGGTAGTATGAATTTCCGTACCTCTCTCATTGCTTTATCTAGATATATGTTGTAGTATGATTTCCCGTACCTCTCTCATTGCGTTATCTAGATATATGTGGTAGTATGATTTCCCGTACCTCTCTCATTGCGTTATCTAGAATATTGTGGTAGTATGATTTCCCGTACCTCTCTCATTGCGTTATCTAGATATATGTGGTTGTACGATTTCCCATACCTCTCTCATTGTGTTATCTAGATATATGTGGTGGTATGATTTCCCGTACCTCTCTCATTGTGTTATCTAGATATATGTGGTAGTATGATTTCCCATACCTCTCTCATTGTGTTATCTAGATGTATGTGGTTGTACAATTTCCCGTACCTCTCTCATTGTGTTATCTAGATATATGTGGTAGGTTTTCCCGTACCTCTCTCATTGTGTTATCTAGATATATGTGGTGCTATGATTTCCTGTACCTCTCATTGTGTTATCTAGATATATATATGATGGTATAATTTCACGTACCTCTCTCATTGTGTTATCTAGATATATGTGGTAGTATGATTTCCCGTACCTCTCTCATTGTGTTATCTAGATATATCTGGTAGTAAGATTTCGTACCTCTCTCATTGTCTTATCTAGATATATTGGGGGTATGATTTCCAGTACCTCTCTCATTGTGTTATCTAGATATATGTTGTAGTAAGATTTCCGGTACTTCTCTCATTGTGTTATCTAGATATATGTGGTAGTATGATTTCCGTACCTCTCTCATTGTGTTATCTAGATATATGTGGTGGTAAGATTTCCGTACCTCTCTCATTGTGTTATCTAGATATATGTGGTAGTATGATTTCCCGTACCTCTCTCATTGCGTTATCTAGATATATGTGGTGGTAATTTCCATTATTTCCTATATCTCTTATTGTGTTATCTAGATATATGTGGTGGTATGATTTCCCGTACCTCTCTCATTGCATTATCTAGATATATGTGGTTGTACGATTTCTATACCTCTCTCATTTGTGTTATCTAGATATATGTGGTAGTATGATTTCCTGTACCTCTCTCATTGTTTATCTAGATATATGTAGTAGTATGATTTCCTGTACCTCTCTCATTACCTTATCTAGATATATGTGGGTGTATGATTTCCTGTACTTCTCACATTGTGTTATCTAGATATATGTGATGGTATGATTTCCCGTAACTCTCCATTGCCTTATCTAGATATATGTGTTTGTATGATTTCCGTACCTCTCTCATTGTGTTATCTAGATATATGGTAGTATCTAGATTTCCTGTACCTCCTCATTGTGTTATCTAGATATATGTGGTAGTATGATTTCCGTATCTCTCTCATTGTGTTATCTAGATATATGTGGTAGTATGATTTCCTGTACCTCCTCATCATTGCGTTATCTAGATATATGTGGTAGTGTGATTTCCTGTACCTCTCTCATTGCGTTATCTAGATATATGTGGTGGTATGATTTCCCGTACCTCTCATTGCGTTATCTAGATATATGTGGTAGTATGATTTCTCGTACCTCTCTCATTGCGTTATCTAGATATATGTGGTTGTATGATTTCCCGTACCTCTCTCATTGCGTTATCTAGATATATGTGGTAGTATGATTTCCCGTAACTCTATCATTGCGTTATCTAGATATATGTAGTGTATGATTTCCCATAACTCTATCATTGCGTTATCTAGATATGTTTGGTTGTATGTATTCCCCTACCTGTCTCATTGCGTTATCTAGATATATGTGGTGGTATGATTTCCCATACCTCTATCATTGCGTTATCTAGATATATGTGATTGTATGATTTCCGTAGCTCTATCATTGCGTTATCTAGATATATGTGATGTATGATTTCCCGTACCTCTCTCATTGCGTTATCTAGATATATGTGATGCATGATTTCAGCTGTACTCTATCATTGCGTTATCTAGATATATGTGGTAGTATGATTTCCCGTAACTCTCTCATTGCGTTATCTAGATATGTGGTAGTATGATTTCCGTAACTCTATCATTGCGTTATTTAGATATATGTGGTGGTATGATTTCCGTAACTCTCTCATTGCGTTATCTAGATATATGTGATAGTATCATTTCCCGTAACTCTCTCATTGCGTTATCTAGATATATGTGGTAGTATGATTTCACGTAACTCTCTCATTGCGTTATCTAGATATATGTGGTGGTATGATTTCTGTAACACTGTCATTGCGTTATCTAGATATATGTGGTAGTATGATTTCTCGTAACTCTCTCATTGCGTTATCTAGATATATGTGGTGGTATGATTTCCAACTCTGTCATTGCGTTATCTAGATATTTGGTGACATGATTTCGTTATCTAGATATATGTGATGTATGATTTCCATATTATTTCCGATATATGAACTAACTCTCTCTCATTGCGTTATCTAGATATATGTGATGATTTCCCGTACCTCTTCTCGTTACGTTATCTAGATATATGTGGTGTGGTTTCTTCATTGCGTTATCTAGATATTTGTGATTTCCCGTACCTCTCTCATTGATTTCCCCGTACCCCTCTCATTGCGTTATCTAGATATATGTGATGTATGATTTCCCGTATCTCTCTCATTGCGTTATCTAGATATATGTGGTATGATATGGTTTCTAGATATATATGGTGGTATGATTTCTTCTCATTGCTGTTATCTAGATATATGTGGTAGTATGATTTCCCGTAACTCTATCATTGCGTTATGTAGATATATTTGGTGGTACGATTTCCCGTATCTCTCTCATTGCGTTATCTAGATATATGTGGTGGTATGATTTTCCACGTAACTCTATCATTGCGTTATCTAGATATATGTGACAGTATGATTTCCCGTAACTCTATCATTGCGTTATCTAGATATATGTGATGTATGATTTCCCCGTAACTCTCTCATTGCGTTATCTAGATATATGTGGTAGTATAATTTCCCGTAACTCTATCATTGCATTATATAGATATATGTGATGTCTGATTTCCAGATATATGTGATGTTCTCAACACACTCATTGTGTTATCGTAGACATATGTATAGGTGATGATTTCCGTAACTTGCATTGCGTTATCTAGATATATTTGGTAGTATGATTTCCCGTAACTCTCTCATTGCGTTATCTAGATATATGTGGTAGTATGATTTCACCTACTATCTCTCATCGCGTTATCTAGATATATGTGATGTATGATTTCTCGTACCTCTCTCATTGTGTTATCTAGATATATGCGGTAGTATGATTTCGTACCTCTCTCATTGCGTTATCTAGATATATGTGATGTATGAATTCCGTAACTCTATCATTGCTTTATCGAGATATATGTGGTGGTATGATTTCCCGTAACTCTATCATTGCGTTATCTAGATATATGTGGTAGTATGACTTCCCGTACCTCTATCATTGCGTTATCTAGATGTATTATATGCAATGCCAGACTGAGCCTGTCACCTTGTGCTGTTTCAGATTGTTTTTCAAACGATTTTCTTCTGTGACCCCCTTGACCTTTGCCTTTGTTATGGTGTTGCTGAAGCAGGAATTGTAGCATTCTCATTTCGTTATCGTCGATGATAGTGTTAAGAATAATTAACATCCTTTTATGTCTATGCATGGTGTCAATGCTGGTGATATTTGCATCTTTATCTCTTCGACGTTGGATTTTGCTACCAGCCATTTATGTTTCAAACCACGTCTGCAGTGCTTCTTTCGGGTCTAAAACCCCTTTGACTTTGAGGAAGATGTTGTCTATAATTTGAGGCTAATTTGTGGAGTGTTGCAATAGACATGGCTTTTTTCCTCAAGGTGTTAAGCAAGGTTACAGACCTCACACTTTTTGCAGTTGAAAATATTGAGTTACTCCCCTTGCTGCCTCATCTCTTGCCTGATCTGAGAATGATGAGATATTACTAGATCTAGTATTAGTAGTATCAGGCTTGATGAAATCGGTCATTGTTATTTTTTTAATTTTTTTACATTATTTTGTTTTTGTAAAACTAAAGAAACTTGCTTCTATGAAAATAAGAGGTTGTGTTCTGATGAAAATTTACTTGAAAATAGATCTACTAGTATTATCTATAGTATTGTTTTGTGTCTTTAAGTTTTTGACTCACTTTCTTTTGAAAACATAATATGCGGAACAAAAAATTGACATGAACAAAACAACTTTCACCCATAATAAGAATTTGTTGTGTTATTGGTCAAACCTTTATTGGCATATATACTTATACACTCACCCTCGTTATACCTGCCCTCCGTTGTATTGCCATTCTCGCTTACCCGCCAGCTTTTCACCTTGGTACCAATCTGACACTATACAAAAATATTGAAACACCTTGTTGTACTGCCATCTGCCAGACTTTGGATGGCAAACATCCTTTATTAGCTATTGACGTTGTGAAATACATTACGACTCGATATACCGCCACCGTTCATAGCCACCCCCCTTCCCCAAAGTGATGTGCAAGTGTGTACAAGAAGACTCTAGTTTGGCTTGGTCACAGATCACAAGTCCAGAAACAGTATCACTCCCCCATGTATCTTAGTACTCTTACAACCCAGATCACTCCCCATGTATGTCTTAGTACTCTTACATACACTGATCACTACCATTTATGTCTTAGTACTCTTACACATATCACTCCCATGTCTGTCTTAGTACTCTTACACACACATATCACTGCCATGTATGTCTTAGCAGTACCCTTGCACACACACATCACTCCCATGTATGTCTTAGTACTCTTACACACACATCACTCCATGTATGTCTTAGTGCCCTTACACATACACCTCTCCCCCATGTATGTCTTAGTACCGTTAGACATACACATCACTCCCATGTATGTCTTAGTACTTTTACACCTCACTCCCATGTATGTCTTAGTACCAGGCACATCACTCCATGTATGTCTTAGTACCCTTACCCACACCTCACTCCCATGTATGTCTTAGTACTCTTACACACACCTCACTCCCATGTATGTCTTAGTACTCTTACATACCTCACTCCCCATGTATGTCTTAGTACTCTTACACACCTCACTCCCATGTATGTCTTAATTACTCTTACATACCTCACTCCCATGTATGTCTTAGTACTCTTACACACCTCACTCCCATGTATGTCTTAGTAGTCTTACACACATCACTCCATGTATTCTTAGTACTCTTACACACACCACACTCCCATGTATGTCTTAGTACTCTTACACACCTCACTCCCATGTATGTCTTAGTACTCTTACATACACATCACTCCCATGTCGTAGCACTCTTACACATCTTACTCCCATGTATGTCTTAGTACTCTTACACATCACTCCCATGCATGTCTTAGTACTCTTACATCACTCCCATGCATGTCTTAGTACTCTTACACACACCTCACTCCCATGTATGTCTTAATACTCTTACACACTCACTCCTCCCATGTATGTCTTAGTACCCTTACACACCTATCACTCCCATGTATGTCTTAGTACTCTTACATACATCACACTCCATGTATGTCTTAGTACTCTTACACACCTCACTCCCATGTATGTCTTAGTACTCTTGCACACATCACTCCCATGTATGTCTTAGTACTCTTACACACACCACACTCCCACTATGTCTGTACTTGAACATACACATCACTCCCCATATATGTCTTAGTACCCATACACACACACACATCTCTCCCATGTATGTCTTAGTACTCTTACATACACATCACTCCCATGTATGTCTTAGTACTCTTACACATACACATCACTCCCATGTATGTCTTAGTATGTCTTATGTATGTCTTACTACATCACTCACTCCCATGTATGTCTTAGTACTCTTACACACATCACTCCCATGTATGTCTTAGTACTCTTACACACATCACTCCCATGTATTTCTTAGTACTCTTACACACATCACTCCCATGTATGTCTTAGTACTCTTACACACATCACTCCCATGTATGTCTTAGTACCCTTACACACATCACTCCCATGTATGTCTTAGTACTCTTATACACAATCACTCCCATGTATGTCTTAGTACTCTTACACATACATCACTCCCATGTATGTCTTAGTACTCTTACACACACACATCACTCCCATGTATGTCTTAGTACTCTTACACACATCATTTCCATGAATGTCTTAGTACTCTTACACACACCACTTTCATGTATGTCTTAGTACTCTTACACACACAATATCACTCCCATGTATGTCTTAATACTCTTACACACAAATCACTCCCATGTATGTCTTAGTACTCTTACACACAAATCACTCCCATGTATGTCTTAGTACTCTTACACACATCACTCCATGTATGTCTTAGTACTCTTACACATCACTCACTCCATGTATGTCTTAGTACTCTTACACACATTCACTCCCATGTATGTCTTAGTACTCTTACACACATCACTCCCATGTACTTAGTACTCTTACACACATCACTCCCATGTATGTCTTAGTACTCTTACACACATCACTCCCATGTATGTCTTAGTACTCTTATACACATCACTCCCATGTATGTCTTAGTACTCTTACACACACATCACTCCCATGTATGTCTTAGTACTTCTTACATACACAACTCCCATGTATGTCTTAGTACTCTTACACACATCACTCCCATGCATGTCTTTGTACTCTTACACATATCACTCCCATGTATGTGTTAGTACTTAGTCACTCCCATGCACAGTACACACACATCTCTCCCATGTATGTCTTAGTACTCTACACATACACGCATCACTCCAATGTAGGTCTTAGTACTCTTACACACACACACATCAATCCCATGAGTGTCTTAGTACTCTTACACACACATTCACTCCCATGTATGTTTTAGTACGCTTACACACACATCACTCCCATGTATGTCTTAGTACTCTTACACACACCACTCCCATGTATGTCTTAGTACTCTCACTTTTTACACACATCACTCCCATGTATGTCTTAGTACTCTTACACACTACACATCACTCCCATGTATGTCTTCAGTCCATGTATGTTTTAGTACTCTTACACACACATCACTCCCATGTATGTCTTAGTACTCTTACACACATCACTCCCATGTATGTCTTAGTTACTCTTACATATACATCACTTCCATGTATGTTTTAGTACACTTACATACATACATCACTCCCATGTGTGTCTTAGTACTCTGACACATACATCACTCCCATGTATGTCTTAGTACCTTACATACACATCACTCCCATGTATGTCTTAGTATCATACACACACACACATTACTCCTATGTATGTCTTAGTACTCTGACACATACATCACTCCCATGTATATCTTAGTACTCTTACATACACACATCACTCCCATGTATGTCTTAGTACTCTTACACACACACATCACTTCCATGTATGTCTTAGTACTCTTACACACACACATCACTCCCATGTATGTCTTAGTACTCCTTACACACACACACATTACTCCTATGTATGTCTTAGCACCCTTACACACATCACTCCATGTATGTCTTAGTACTCTTACACACATCATTCTCATGTATGTCTTAGTACCCTTACACACACACATTACTCCCTGTATGTCTTAGTACCCTTACACACATTAACATGTATGTCTTAGTACTCTTACACACACACGTCACTCCTGTGTATGTCTTAGTACTCTTTACACATCACTCCCATGTATGTGTTAGTGCTCTACACACATCCTCCCATGTATGTCTTAGTACTCTTACACACATCACTCCCATGTATGTATTAGTGCTCTTACACACATCACTCCCATGTATGTCTTAGTACTCTTACACACACACATCACTCCCATGTATGTCTTAGTACTCTTACACACATCACTCCCATGTATGTCTTAGTACCCTTACACAAATCACTCCCATGTATGTGTTAGTACCCTTACACACATGACTCCTATGTATGTCTTAGTACCTTACACACATCACTCCCATGTATGTCTTAGTACTTTTACACACATCACTCCCATGTATGTCTTAGTACCCTTACACACATCACTCCCAAGTATGTCTTAGTACTCTTACACACACACGTCACTCCTGTGTATGTCTTAGTACTCTTACACACACACTCACTCCTGTATGTCTTAGTACTCTTACACACACATTACTCCCATGTATGTCTTAGTACTCTTACACACACACGTCACTGCCATGCATGTCTTAGTACTTTTATACACACACATCACTCCTGTGTATGTCTTAGTACTCTTACACACATCACTCCCATGTATGTTTTAGTACTCTTACACACACATCACTCTCATGTTACTCCCATGTATGTCTTAGTACTCTTACACACACACATCACTCCCATGTATGTTTTAGTATTCTTACACACACACGTCACTCTTGTGTATGTCTTAGTACTCTTACACATACACATTACTCCCATGTATGTTTTAGTACTCTTACACACACACGTCACTCCTGTGTATGTCTTAGCACTTTTAGTATTTTCATGTATGTCTTAGTACTCTTACACATACACATCACTCCCATGTATGTCTTAGTACTCTTACACACACACACATCACTGCTGTGTATGTCTTAGTACTCTTTTACACACGTCACTCCTGTGTATGTCTTAGTACTCTTACACATACACATCACTCCCATGTATGTCTTAGTATCCTTACACACTTGCATGTATGTCTTAATGTCTTAGTACTCTTACATCACTCCCATGTATGTCTTAGTACTCTTACACACACACGTCACTCCTGTGTATGTCTTAGTACTCTTAGATCACACTCCTCCCATGTATGTCTTAGTACTCTTACACACACACGTCACTCCTGTGTATGTTTTAGTACTCTCTCACACACAACATCACTCCCATTTATGTCTTACTACACTTACACACATCACTCCCATGCATGTATGTGTTAGTAATCTTACACACATCACTTGTCACACTTATGTGTTAGTACTCTTACACACATCACTTTCATGTATGTGTTAGCTACTCACACACATCACTCCCATGTATGTCTTACTCTTACACACATCACTATGTATGTGTTTGCACTCTTACACACATCACTTTCATGTATGTGTTAGTACTCTTACACATCACTTTCATGTATGTGTTAGTACTCTTCACACATCACTCCTATGTATGTCTTAGTACTCTTATGTATGTGTTAGTACACACATCACTTTCATGTATGTGTTAGTACTTTACACATCACTTTCATGTATATGTGTTTGTACTCTTACACATGTTTCATGTATGTGTTAGTACTCTTACACACATCACTTTCATGTATGTCTTAGTACTCTTACCACACATCACTCCCATGTATGTCTTAGCACTCTTACACACATCACTTTCATGTATGTGTTAGTACTCTTACACACATCACTTTCATGTATGTGTTAGTTAGTACTCTTACACATCACTTTCATGTATGTGTTAGTACTCTTACACACATCACTTTCATGTATGTGTTAGTACTCTTACACACATCACTTTCATGTATGTCTTAGTACTCTTACACACATCACTTTCATGTATGTGTTAGTACTCTTACACACATCACTTTCATGTATGTGTTAGTACTCTTACACATCACTTTCATGTATGTGTTTGTACTCTTACACACATCACTTTCATGTATGTGTTAGTACTCTTACACACATCACTTTCATGTATGTGTAGTACTTCTACACACATCACTTTCATGTATGTGTTAGTACTCTTACACACATCACTTTCATGTAATTGTTAGCACTCTTACACACATCAATTTCATGTATGTGTTAGTACTCTTATCGTATGTGTTAGTACTCTTACACACATCACTTTCATGTATGTGTTAGTACTCTTACACACATCACTTTCATGTATGTGTTAGTACTCTTACACATCAGTATGTGTTAGTACTCTACACACAGAAGTGACACTATGACACTAGTGGCACAAGGTTATTCTTGATGAGAATAAGAGTAGGGCCTATTGTAAGATTTGGAGACAAAATTTAGTTGACCCCTGTTTAAGTCTAGTTCAGCCAACTGAAGAGTGGCATAGGCTCAGATCCTGACAATAGCTTGGCGGGGAATGCATGGCTATGATGGGGTCCAATTGAGTGGCGACAACTAGGTTTCACTAACAATGTTAATGTTATGACCTAGACTAATCCATTTTGAGTTAGCTGTGTGTCTGTCCCATTTTTTTCTTCTTCTCTAGACTACATAAGAGATCAGGAGATCAAGTACATACATGTATTGCAATGTACTATATAATACAAGGATATCCTTTTCACATACATAAGGCCTACATTGTCAGGTCAGTTAATAACAAGACAGTGAGAAAGAGAATAATATATATAGAATGATACGGAAACTGTTTGTTTCCCATCCTTTGAAACAATCCCCATCCACCACACACACACACACACAAACACACCACACACCACACACACCACACGCACACCACACACAAACATACACACCACACACACACCACACACAAACACACACATACACACACACACACAAGACAGAAAATATGTCGGACTATAATCTACATGATCACATAAAAACCCCAATAAAGTATCATTTCTCCTCCTGCAGAGACACATAGATCTAGATTGATACATAAATATATTTTACACTTGCATTATTTGCCTGTAATTACAGCTACTAATTACTATAGTCGCCGTCGCTGTCTTCATTTCTCTCCAAAAAAGTTAAGGACAGCTACATTAATTACAGAAGAAGATGGATGTACATAATAATACATGTATTATTACTAACTACTAAAACTGCCACACTATGCACGAGGGAGAAGCAGCACAAAATGCTGTACTTATGCTAAGCTAACCTAGAGTAGAGTGTAGGGTAGTGCAGAACATCAAAAGAATAGCGAATAAGAGAATAAGTAACGCTTATGCAAAATACAACAAAGAATAGACAGTTTGATAATAATAATAATAAGTAGAACAACAACAATAACAATAAAAATAACAATAGTATACTGAATACGGACGCATAAAACGTAAAGGTAAAAATGAAATTATTTCTATACCCAAACAACACCCAAAAAACAACATCGGCACAATAAAAAAAAGTGATGGCTACAAAACGTCGTGTAAAAGATAATATTTAAAAATTGTGAGGAAAAGAAGTAACAAAGGAACAAGAGAGAGAGAGAGAGAGAGAGAGGAGGAGGGAGAGAGAGAGAGAGAGAGAGAGAGAGAGAGAGAGAGAGAGAGAGAGAAGAAGAGAGATTGAGATGAGAATGAGAGAGAGATGAGAGGGAGAGAGAGGAGGAGAGAGAGAGAGGAGAGAGCTGAGAGAGAGAGAGAGATTATGCCTGTAACACTTAATGACGTCCAATTGTGTCCTAGATCTTCTGTTTTGAGTTTTGTTGCAGTCTTTGCTTGTTTTCTTTGTCTGATTATAAAAAAATTATTTAATTTTGAAAGTAAGCAAAAGAGGTCCATTCAATACGTTTCAATTGGATTCATTGAAATTTACCCCGTCCACCATTGTGGCGATCTCAGTCCTTCAATACACATGGACATAATTTGAAGCCAAACACTATATAACACCTACACACCACTGTCACAGCCTACAAATAATGCATGATTTCATGAGCTCAATCAATGATTACATCGTGTGCAGCAATGTCAAAGTTGGGTCTGAGGCAGGCATTGACAAACATAGATCTCCATTCTTCTATGTCATTCAGATCTGAGGCAGAGCATTGACAAACATAGATCTCCATTCTTCTCTGTCATTCGAATCTGAGGCAGGCATTGAAAAACATAGATCTCCATTCTTCTCTGTCATTCAAGTCTGAGGCAGGCATTGACAAACATAGATCTCCATTCTTCTCTGTCATTCGAGTCTGAGGCAGGCATTGGCGATCATAGGTCTCCATTCTTCTCTGTCATTCAAGTCTGAGGCAGACAGGTAGTAGTGATAATGGATCTCTATTCTTCTCTGTCATTCGAGTCTGAGGCAGGCATTGGTGATCATAGATCTCCATTCTTCTCTGTCATTCGAGTCTGAGGGAGGCATTGGTGATCATAGATCTCCATTCTTCTCTGTCATTCGAGTCTGAGGCAGGCATTGGAGATAATGGATCTCCATTCTTCTCTGTCATTCGAGTCTGAGGCAGGCATTGAAAAACATAGATCTCCATTCTTCTCTGTCATTCGAGTCTGAGGCAGGCATTGACAATAATGGATCTCCATTCTTCTCTGTCATTCGAGTCTGAGGCAGGCATTGGCGATCATAGATCTCTATTCTTCTCTGTCATTCGAGTCTGAGGCAGGCATTGGCGATCATGGATCTCATTCTTCTATGTCATTCAAATCTAAGGCAGGTAGTAGTGATAATGGATCTCTGTTCTTCTCTGTCATTCGAGTCTGAGGCAGGCATTAGTGATAATGGATCTCCATTCTTCTCTGTCATTCGAGTCTGAGGCAGGTAGTAGACAAACATGGATCTATATTCTTCTATGTCATTCGAGGATCTGATGAAGTTGTCGCTGATTGTCCTCTCTTATGGTCCCAGTGTGTTTAAGACATTTATGGATGTTTGACTTCGTCTTTACTCTGTTTGTTTTGCTCCTGAGATCTTATAGTTGTTTTAGTCCTCCCTTCCTGTTTATAAGTCCAGTGAATTTCATTGGCCTTCTGATATTTGTTATTATTATAGAGTCCAGTGAATTTCATTTGCCTTCTGATATTTGTTATTATTATTAAGGGGTCCAGTGAATTTCATTTGCCTTCTGATATTTGTTATAAGTATTATAAGTCCAGTGAATTTCATTTGCCTTCTGATATTTGTTATAAAGTATATCAGTCCAGTGAATTTCATTTGCCTTCTGATATTTGTTATACGTAATAGTCCAGTGAATTTCATTTGCCTTCTTGATATTTGTTATAAGTATAAGTCCAGTGAATTTCATTTGCCTCTCTGATATTTGTTATAAGCTATAAGTCCAGTGAATTTCATTATGCCTTCCGGAATACTTTGTTATAAGTATATAAGTCCAGTGACTTTCATTTGCCTTCTGATATTTTGTTATAAGTATAAGTCCAGTGACTTTCCATTTGCCTTCTGATATTTGTATATAAGTATAAGTGTTTATGTTTGGCCTGTACGGGCCAGGGTCCTCTTTATTTGCTTGTCCTCGGGGCTTTCCTTAGGTTCGTGATTTTCTAGGTATTCTATGGAGGAACCGAACGACATTTTAACTGCCTCTAATCTCTTTTGTAATTTCGTTTATTGGTCGAGGCATTCACAGCACATACATGACATTTATGGAGCATAAAACATAGTTTAGTTTCGGACATGACAAAAACAATGAGAACGACAAATCATAAAGAGATTATGTAACGCTGGGGAAATATAAGGAAACCAAATACATTAGGTTGAGAAAATATCATATTTAATGATAAGCCAGGCGCCACAAAAGAAGTCATATCTACACTCTTATGCACACCTCGCATAGCGTGATGTCTGAAGGAGAAAAACGAAAATAAAAGGGGAAGAAGAGGAGTAGAAACTTAGGAGGCCTAATACGAAGGGTACAAGACAGCGGTAAAGTAAAATACGAGTAGAAGGGAGAGAGAAGGAAGTAGAGAACGACAGGGACAGAGTTGAGCTGCAGGACCCACAACTAGCCTTGAAGTGCAGAACTGATGGGGTTGGTTTACTAACAACTTTGTCGCCGTTTCGAGCGCGCTCGCTGCGCACGCTCGCACGCTCCGGAGCTCAACGACCTATGTCCATTTTGAAGAAGAAGCAACAAAAGTTGTACCCACTTCTAATATAATACAAAAAAATATTGAGCGGGCAGCGAGAGAGAGAGCTGAGCCGCCGCGAGAGAGAGAGAGAGAGAGAGATGAGAGAGAGGAGAGAGAGAGAGGAGAGAGAGAGGGAGAGAGGAGAGAGGAGGGAGAGAGAGAGAGAGGAGAGAGAGGATGAGAGAGAGAGGAGAAGAGAGAGAGAGAGAGGAGTGAGACGAGAGAGGAGAGAGAGCGAGAGAGAGAGAGAGAGGAGAGAGAGGGAGAGAGACAGAGAGAGATGAGAGAGACAGAGAGAGCAGCGAGACGAGGAGACGAGAGAGAGAGAGAAGAGAGAGGGAGAGAGGAGAAGAGAGAGAGAGAGAGGAGAGAGAGAGAGAGAGAGAGGAGAGGAGAAGAGTAGAGAGAGAAGAGGGAGAGAGAGAGAGATGAGAGAGAGAGAGAGAGAGAGAGAGAGAGAGTGAGAGAGGACGAGAGAGAGACTGAGAGGAGAGGAGAGATGCGAGATGGAGAGCGAGAGATGAGAGAGAGGAGAGAGAGAGAGAGCGGAGAGGAGAGAGAGAGAGAGAGAGAGAGTGCAGAGAGAGAGAGAGATGATGGAGAGAGAGAGATGAGAGAGAGGAGAGAGAGAAGAGAGGAGAGGAGAGAGAGAGAGAGAGAGGAGAGTGTGAGCGAGAGGAGAGAGAGAGAGGAAGAGAGAGAGAGAGAGAGAGAGAGAGAGAGAGAGAGAGAGAGAGAGAGAGAGAGAGAGAGAGAGAGAGAGAGAGAGAGAGAGAGAGAGAGAGAGAGAGAGAGAGAGAGAGAGAGAGAGAGAGAGAGAGAGAGAGAGAGAGAGAGAGAGAGAGAGAGAGAGAGAGAGAGAGAGAGAGAGAGAGAGAGAGAGAGAGAGAGAGAGAGAGAGAGAGAGAGAGAGAGAGAGAGAGAGAGAGAGAGAGAGAGAGAGAGAGAGAGAGAGAGAGAGAGAGAGAGAGAGAGAGAGAGAGAGAGGAGAGAGAGAGAGAGAGAGAGAGAGAGAGAGAGAGAGAGAGAGAGAGAGAGAGAGAGAGAGAGAGAGAGAGAGAGAGAGAGAGAGAGAGAGAGAGAGAGAGAGAGAGAGAGAGAGAGAGAGAGAGAGAGAGAGAGAGAGAGAGAGAGAGAGAGAGAGAGAGAGAGAGAGAGAGAGAGAGAGAGAGAGAGAGAGAGAGAGAGAGAGAGAGAGAGAGAGAT
>JAXRKP010003223.1:17500-20815 GCA_037039925.1 Doris montereyensis | reverse complement strand
CGAAAGCCACATCTTCGGTAGTACACGCTATAAGACACGCCCCTTCACAGAGTTGCTGCTATTACCTCTATTTTTAGATCTTAATTCTTCGTTTATTCTGATTCACAATAATAGCCCGATCTGTTGTGCCATTATTTTCTTACATATTCATTAATTTCGTGTCGAGCTCACTCGATATACTCTTGCCCTCTTCGACTTTGTAGTTGGATATGCCTAGTCACGCGGTGGCTGTTGTGCTCTCTTTCACTTGGAAGCGGTTTCCTTTCCATTAACAAAAATAGGCCTGCTTTTTCACAGAAGTATAATAGATCTAGGGTGCAACTAACTCTAGCTCTGTTTGACATCCATCTCCTTTGCTCTCCACATCTTTAAGAGCACGTTCACACAGCACTCCATACAGACCATACTTTTTTCTGGAGCAGAAAAATTCTGTACAGAAAAGTATGGTTATACCGTTCACACAGGGTCCATACAGACCATACAGATTTTTCGGTTTCAACATGGCGCTCACTAGGAAGAGGAAGATATTTCTGCTGTAAGGTGGTACAGAAGAAAAAAGTCAGCATCAAGACGGCGTCGTCACTGGATTCCTACCCAATTTGTAGAGACAGGGAATTTTGGGAAATTCAAATTGTTGCCCCAAATATTTTGCTGGTGATGAAATGTTTAGAATATTTTAGAATGACGTCAACAACATTTCAATCCTTGCTGAGTTTATGTGCATGTGAGCTTCAAAAAGAAAAGACAAACTGGAGAAAAATCAATTTCACCAAAGGAAAGATGTTGATCACACTAAGGTAAGAACAGTACGTTGATACAGATGTATTTATTACAAATAATCAGTTTTGTTTCAGAAAAATTTTAATCTTTTTTGGTTCCAAACAAAAATTTATTTATTAAAAACAATCATTTTGTTTAAAAAAATCAAGAAAACAGAGCAAAGGAAGATTGTCGAACATGGCTGGTCTGGCTCGCACAAGCTCAAATGCTGTGCATCGTCCATTTTGCTTATGGTGCAGCCCGAGTGTGTTGTCCGGCGTGTTTAGTGACGTCAACTCCCTTCTCTCCGTACAGACGAAAATGTCTGCAGCATGCTTAACGCAATCAGATTGCAGAAGACGGAAAAAGTCCGGCCGCAATTGTCGGGCTGCAATGTTGAAGACCAAGATGTAAAATATAGTGTTGAACGCAACCATACTTTTCTGTATGAATGCCAGCTATGGAGCTGTGTGAAGACAACACAGTAAACCTGTGTTCTCTTCGAGGCTGTCGTGAACGATGCTCTAATACTCTGTCACGTAATTTGTCTCCCATACAGGCTGTGGGTATGTGCGCTGATCCTTGCACCTCACAGGTACATCGCTCATAATTGTAGTATTAAATAACTAATCTCGACACATTTCAACTAGGATTTCTAGACGTCTTAAACTATTTGATTGTGTTTGTTTCAAGCGGTCTTTCATAAGTGGTGGTGCTTTATTTCAACTGGGTTTAGGATTTTATGAAATTTTAAATCACCAAACAGCTTTGTGAATCTTACTGCTGAACTGTTTACATCCTCCCTCCCCCCCCCCCCATATTTTATGCTTCATTGTAATCATGATGTGTGTTGGCGCTCTCAATTGCCAGCTATGGAGTGACACGTTCACGAATAGAAAACAAACCATTCTAATCGTATAGAAATTTTTTGTATAACATTATGCAAGGGAAATAATCGATACAAATAAACTCTCTCAACAATCTGTCAATATTTTATGTTACGTTGATTTTTTTGTCTCATACCTGTGTAAATGTTGTACCTTAACTGCATTATATTATGTGTTAACATCAGCAACAATAACAACAACACTAGAAATCTAAAAAACAAAACAAATAAGAAGGAAAAGGAATAATATGACCAAAATCCAGAAATTGAAAAAAATACAAGCAGATTCAATTTGGCAATGTGAAATTCTGGAAAAAAAACCATTTTCTTTCTTTTTTAGCTCATACCTTATTTGGACAACAGTTACTAGTAGCAGGTATAATGTAATAAATGACATAAGTATTCTATGAATTCATTAACATGTATCTCGAACCCACTACCTTTTGGTTGAGAGGCCGACACTTGCCTCTAGAACTTCTGAGTCCTTTGTATTTCCCGATGATGTCTTTATTCAAATAGCAACAAATCTAAATTCACCATAACTGAAAAATTCACGTATTATAACGTTTCTTTGTCAGTGCAAAGTTTTCAAATCTGAAGCTGTATTTTTTTTGGATGGGGAGAAATATTTTAATGCTGTTTGAAAATGTCTGAACAGAAAACATGTCTGTGTACCAAAAACACTCCACAATGGAAGTAATGTAATCGATTGGGGCTTTTTCTTTCAAATATTGTAACTGACATATTTTTCAACACATAATATAATATAAAACCAGGCTAAAATCAAATAAACATTTAAACAAATACACATATATATATATATATATATATATATATATATATATATATATATAAATATATATATATATATATATGATACTATGTATTCGTTTAAATTATATTTGATTTAGCTTGATGTGTATCCTATTATGGGTTGAAAATAAATGTAAGAATTATACTATATATATTATCATGTGCAATAATATCAATGTATTCGTTTTTTGCTTAAAGCTGATATATTATTATCATTGATGCACATTTCCAAGTTATGGGTTGAAAATAAATGTAAATTATACTATCCGCTCTTTTATCATGTGGTAATATCAATGATAATGATGACTCTAATAAGTTAAAGTTATATTATTATCATTGATGCCTTTACACTGTTTTGTCATTTAGATTGACGATAAATTATTGTAAGCTCGCCTCGTGTATATCTTAATCTTAATTTAAGCTTGGACGAAATACTTACAATACTCTAATAATATACAGTATCTTAATAAAATACTCTACAATAAAATAATGAAATACTCTACACTCTAAATACTCTACAATGAAATGCTCTACAATAAAATACTCTACAATAAAAAATACTCTCCTGTGACAGCCTTGTCTTAATAAATATTCTTTACACACACAAAAATAGTTAATGAACATTTTGCGGAATATATATTCCAATTTAACTTCTAGTGGTTCAGGGAATTGTATACTATATGAATATAAGATAAGATTATTTAGATAGGCTGTCGTTTACTTTTTTCACTGAAGTATAATGAAAACTAGCATAAATAATATCTTGAGTTTAAATGGCTTGTTTGTTGTAGTAGGGTGTCAGAATGTTTCGTTTCTCGCTTGGGTGAAAGATTCCAGCTGAAGACTGAAGATGTATA
>JAXRKP010003223.1:0-12500 GCA_037039925.1 Doris montereyensis | reverse complement strand
CAAACATTTTGCTTTTCTCTCTTCGTCTATTTGTTCTCTTGCGCTTGTTGTTTTTATGGGAGGGGGAGGGGGGTTCTCCCTAGTACAACAGATAGCTTCTATGACAGCTCTTAATTAAACTATTCCTCTTGAACGAATGAATTTCAGACGAGTTCTCCAGGAAGCAGAAAAAGCACCGACTCAAAATAGATTAGAAGTATGGATTAACTTCATTAAATGTTACTGTACAAAAAATGTCGTTATCACTTGGCGAACTCTCAACAGCACAAATTAAGTCTGAAGACAGAAATACAAAAGTTAAAACTCTTGGTTCAAATGGAAGCAAAAGAATATAGAGTATAATCCACATCATTGTTTTTGTTAGAAGCGAAAGTCACTGATATTTGTCAGCTTGTATACATAAGCTTCCGTTATCACCATCACACCATTATGAGCTTACATAAATAAGCTTCCATTATCACTATCACACCATTGCCAGCTTACATAAATAAGCTTCCATTATCACTATTACATAAATAAGCTTCCATTATATATTATGAGCTTACATAAATAAGTTTCCCCATTATCACTATCACACCATTATGAGCTTACATAAATAAGCTTCCATTATCACTATAACACCATTATGAGCTTACATAAATAAGCTTCCATTACCACTATACACCATTGCCAGCTTACATAAATAAGCTTCCATGACCACTAACACCATTGCCAGCTTACATAAATAAGTTTCCATTACCACTATTACACCATTGCCAGCTTACATAAATAAGTTTCCATTACCACTATCACACCATTGTAGCTTACATAAATAAGCTTCCATTACCACTATCACACCATTATGAGCTTACATAAATAAGCTTCCATTATCACTATCACACCATTATGAGCATTATGAGCTTATCACACATAAATAAGTTTCCATTACCACCATCACACCATTACTAACGTCTAAGTTTTGTGTAGCTTGCTTCTTTAAAACAACCGCAATGTTGATGATTTTCCTCTCCATATTTTCAAACCCTTTTAACGTGAGTGTTCAGGATCCAAACAGGTAGGCTTTTCAACAAACAAGGAATCGACCACATATTAATTATTATTATATTGAATCACCTGATGAATTGAATCATGTATAGAGAAAAAACACACACGCTCATACAGGGAAAGAAAAAAAACCCCAAACAATCAAGTAACTTGCTGATTATCAGTGGATCTAATTAACTGGTATTCCTTATCACTTACCACAGCACGACATAAACAGGCACGGAGGAATATAAATATTCGTAACACGTGTGGTACCAATGCTAACGTTCCCTGCCTCCTCCAACACTGAACTGGAATTCTCAACAATGGAAATGGAAGATTTTGAATGTTTCCCTTTATTTAAACCGACCCACAGGGTGCCGAGATTATTATTAATGAACGTGTCCTATAGAAAAACAAAGAGAGTGGTGTCAACCTAGGAAATCTCAGTACAGTATAGGTAGTTCCAGGTGTCAACCCTCACTCCACCCCCAACCCCCCCCCCCCCGCTTCCTCTCCTCACCTGCCCACCCCTTACTTTTCCATCCTAACAATGCTGTGTCTGAGTGTAGCGAGAGCGTCAAGCTTGAGAGAGGTCCATAATTAATTATTTGAACACACACACCCCCCCCCCACTCCCCCGCCCAACAACTCAAACACTTTGTCATGCTGAGCTCATGTCGTGCTCTCGCCTCTCCACCGACAGGCTGACCGCATCGTGTCTCCACTCGCCCATTCGGTACCAACAATCTCGAGGACCAGGCGAAAAAATTAGTGACTGCTCGATTCGAGCCCCCCCCCCCATACACACACACACACACATACACACACTTACACACACATACACTCAAAAAAGAAAAATCAAAGATTTCTCACAGCCAAACGTTCATTAATTTGTTAACTAGATTAGATTTTAATGCATTTCCAGTTGTCACTTGTTTGTCTTCATTGTAGCCGACTAAAGTAAGTAATGAATTTTGGGCCTCATTTCCATAGATAAGATAAGATAAGATAAAATAATAAGATAATAATATATATTTATTGTAAAAAAAAACTAATAAAAATACAGGCACATTTGCTTGATTGTACATCAGGTTTCACAGTAGAACAAAATGCTTTTTTTCGGTTTCTTTCTTTATTTCTTTATCAGTTCCCATTCTACCTTTCGGTGTATGGGTTCAGATGCCCCAGATGATCTTTCTTTCTTTATCAGTTCCCATTCTACCTTTCGGTGTATGGATTCAGATGCCCCAGATGATCTTTCTCCAGGATGCCCTGTCCTGACATTTTCTGTTTCCGTCCAAATAAGTTACATTTCTATGTCCCTCTGTTATATCTTCTTCCCACTTTCTCCGTAGTCTGCCTTTTGGTCTTTTACCTTGGGTTCTAGCACTGTATACTGATTTAGCTATTCTATTGTCATTCATTCTGTTTACATGCCCAAACCATCTCAATTGATTTGTTTCTATCTTATTTTTATGCCATCTGCTTTGGTTTGATCTCTTATTGTTTTTTTTTTCTGATTTTGTCTCTTTTGGTTTTCCCAACTACTCTTCTTAGATATTTCATTTCAGCTGCCTGTACTCTATTGTATTCTCTACTGTCTAAGGTCCAAATATTTGCTGCCATAGAGGAGAGTGGAACAATAAACTGTGTTGTATACTGCATTTTGATTTTTGTTGACAATTCTAGTTTACCTACAAATGCCTTTTCCTAGATGGTCATATATTACACTTACCTTTTGGATTCTCTGTCTATTATTATTAATACCAGATTTCTTCTCTTATCTTTCCTCTCTGAGTTAATCATTACATTTCCTAAGTAATTGTAGCTATTATAACTTGTTTACTACAATTCTCCCCCCCTCTCTCTCTCTCTCTCTCTCTCAAGACATTTAAGATTTTATGTTTTAGCTTCCCTGGTTACTAGCAATGTTTTGATTTTCTTTGCATTTACTCTCATTCCTCTTTTATTTAGTTCATTGGTCATAATGGTGGTATCAACTGAAGGTCACTTCCTGATTTTCCAAACAGAACTAAATCATCGGCACTTATGAAAGCATTGATTGATACATTTCAATACCACTGGTTTGGAGCTTCCACATACCTACACTCAATTTCTTCATTTTTGAGGATGCCTTTAGTGACTGAATCCATAAATGTGGTAAACAAAGGAGGACTTAGGATACAACCCTGTCTTACTTGGTGTCTATATATACATCAAATTCTGCAGATATGTTTCCAGCTACTCTCACTGCACACCTGGATTGGTTTATTGTAAACATTTTCAATGGCTGCTATTAAATTTTACTCTACATTGTGTTATTTTAAGGACTCATTCCCATTATATTTGTATGCCTGTTTTATCAAAAATGCTTCCGATAATTTGCATTTTTTTTGTCCCTCCTCACAGTGTCAAATGCCTTTTCTAAGTCTATAAAACACAGGTGCAAGTCAATGTTTCTAAATTCAAGAAATTTTTGTCTATTATTTGTCTAATTGTAAATATGTGGTCTTGTACACTTCTTCCTGGTCTAAATCCACTTACTCCTAGGATGTTCTTCAATCTGCTCCTCTACTCTTTTCCTTAGTCTCATTTCCAGTATCCTGAAGCATACACAGAACTTTCCTGGTACGCTAAGTAGTGATATCCTACACTTTATAGTTTGAGCATTCCATAAATGAAACAAAATGCATGACATAATAATATATTAAACACGGGTAAAACATAGCGCTATTAAATTTTACTCTACATTGTGTTATACAACAGTTAGATACTTCTTTTTCTCTCAAAATTTTTTCTATTATTTGGCAAAAAAATCCATGATGATACTAATAATAGTAATAATAATAGTAATAATAATAATGATAATAATAATAATAATAATAATAATAAGATACTTCTTTTAAAGGCAAAAACCATGATGATATTAATAATAATAATAACAATAATAATAATAATAATAATAATAATTAATAATAATAATAATAATAATAATAATAATAATAATAATAATAATAATAATAATAATAATAATAATAAAAATAATAATAATAATAATAATAATAATAAATAATAATAATAATAATAATAATAATAATAATAATAATAATAATAATAATAATAATAATAATAATAATAATAATAATAATGTTTAGATTTATGTAGCGCACTATACATAGAAATGCTCTAGACGCTTTACAATGCCAATATTTCACAATTGAGTCAATTGATAATAAGTTTACATATCTCTCGAAATTATTAAATCCCAATTATATTTTGATTTTGTCTAATTATGTGATTTCTTTACGTAAACTTTCTCATAGTGACAGTAGAGGGGTGAAAGATCTTTTAGATTGGGTTTTTTCTACCGCAAAGAAATCAGACCCGCTAACCCTGATGATGTCATTAATGACTACCCTCACAGCTGTAGGCCTACCTGCTACTAGTGCTACACAGATGGGTCAGCTTTCAAGACGCCAACAAACGCAGGGTATGGTATCTACATCCAATGTAGTAGCCACAGAAACAGTTACCCTACCACCTCAACAATGTTTTTTCAACACATTCCCAGTTAAAATATCACATACCGTCGTCTTTACAGATGCAATGTCAATGTCAGTTCTACAAGCTCTCGACAACTGACGGAGGCCAAGTCTCAGAGAAACACGATTAGAAGCTGACCAACTGATTAAAACATGAAATGGCGACGAGCTAATAATACGGCGGATCCCTCTACGTATAAACACTCTAGGAAATGATAAATCAGACACTCTTTGTCAAAGGGTATGAGCAACCAAACAGAAAAACTATACCGCAGACCGCGAAACAGATCATCAAAGTAAAGAGGATTGAATGTACAGATGGGCTTTGGGAAAGACTGGAAGAGATGTATACCGACTTATGGCCAATCCTGAATCCACAAACAAATGTCAACATCAACAAACTAAAACGGAAAGACAACATTTACAACTCCGTGAATTTTCAACATTAATTTTATTGCTTAAAAAGTCGAATTGGGAACACAGTCGACTGATCAAAATAATGCAGAATTCGAAAAGGTCAGAGGTCGTTTCGTGTTTGTACCATCGAGGGTGGCAATGACCTTTAACCTTATCATCGCCGTTGCTTGCTCAGTGGCCTCTCAGTGCTCACTTTCACAAACACAGTTCGAACATGACGAGTGTGAGTGTCAGCCCTGTCAACATCCAGCTGATATGAGGACGATTGTTTGACGTTCTAGCTCTGTTTACGTTTTATTTCTTATCAGAAATGGGGTCATCTAGAGTCTACATCTTGAATTAGATCTGTTTCATAGCAGAAGCAGGCATCAACTAGTCTACGAATCACCGTTGCTGCTGGCATAGTCATAGATATATTCCCAGATGAGATTGAGATGCTATACATTTGGCGTTGACAGTATGATTGATCTTTAGATCTACAGGTCAGTAAGATAATAGGACACTGATAAGAATATCAACAACTCCTTGAGCTAGAATCTCGCTTTAATCTAGATCTTCAAGTCTCAAGTCTTCATTAAAGTAATCTTGTTTGGCTATATCAAGCTGTTAGATTTAGACCTAGAGCCTAGACTACTAGAGTTATTAGCAGCAATGCGTTAACATCAGTACAGCTGTTCAGTTCTGTTTGATGTGTCTGTTAACAGTTCTCTTTATTTCAACACAAAGTATCTATATTTCAATAAAAGTTCTCATTTTAATTAACAAAATAAATGTTTGTTCTATACAATAATTTAAATTAAAATCTGTTATGGTCGTATTTTGTCCTAAAATGGGTGGTCGTTTGCTTGTTAAATGTTGCTAGTAGTAGAACAACCTTACAGTCAATAAAGACGCTTGCCCTACTTTGTATTCTTACTTAATGCTTGTCCTAAAGAATCTCAGTGTTGATAATTTGTATTGTAGCATCTCACCATGGGTATCGATCCTTTGCTAGTCTTCAAAGCAAGTAGATCTAGTTCTTTTTGTTTTCAGTTGTGTTGGTATGTTTGTGTCTTCTCCATTTGGGTTTCAGTGTTCCTGAGGCTGGGTGTAAGTGTATTTTGTGTAGTTTTGTAAGCCGTGGTTGTGTCGTTGGTGATGATGTTGGTGTTCTTCCTCTGTATTCAATGCTGTTTGAGCTGGTATTTTCTCACCTCTCCGTAGAATATGTGTCCAAATAATCTCCATCGCTGTTCTTTGACCCTTTGACTAATAGGCCTAATTTAGCAACAGTCATATAAATCGTTGTTACTGATTGTGGACGCCTATAATTTTTCTCATCTGTTTCCTGTGAATGATGTCTAGACTTTCTAGGTTTGTGTTTGTTCAGCTCCATGTTCCGCTTTTTGTACGTCAGAGTGGAATGACATACTTTATCACTGTACGAAGGTGCCTATCAGGTAAACGTTGGTCAAACTTTGCTTGCTAATGCGAGTGTCAGCCCGATCAGCTGAATGAAAATATTATTAATAATAATTACTACTGTCGTGTAGTCAATAGACTCCTACACATCAATTTCAATCAATGCAAGCAATTCGCAAATGAAACAAAATGCAATGCAGTAATCGGAGAGTACAAGACTACATTCTCTTGAAATCAAAAGTCATCATTGAGTAACGTTGGCAAAGGCCTCGAAAAATAATAACATCGAAAGGAATAATTTTGTGACCGGTTTACTACATTATTTTCTACCTTCTGAAACACGTTTTTTAAATGAAAATCATGGCTGCAATAAATAATTCACATACTAAACACATCTTATTGACATTTTTTGTGCAAAAGTGAGACAGTTTCGATGCGAGACATGAAGTTATAAAATTCAAAGTAGCTCGTTTATTTACAATTGTCCCTTCAATTTATAGGGACATAAATACTGCCAAGCAGTAGTGCCGGGCGAGAACCGGTTCCCAGAACCGGTTCTCCGATTCTTGGTTTGAGATCTAAGAACCGATTCCAATTAGGAGAACCGCTGGCGGTTCTCAGAACCGCTGGCGGTTTGGCAGTTCTAGGACCGCTGACGGTCCTCAGAACCGCTGGCGGTTCTCGGAACCGCTGACTGTCCTCGGTTCTCAGTTTCAATTTACCTTCCAGCGGTTCTACGTTTCTTTTCGCTTACTCCCACCACTCCCACCCACCCCGTTATTACACACTACACACGCACTTTTACTTCACCCACCCCCTCTTGTTATAACGTTACGCCACGCACGACAATCGCTCTCCCTCATCACTCGCTGCCCTGTCATAATATTATTATGCGGGGATGGGGAGGTGAGGATCGCGTGTCATTCATCAACGCCTTGGACGATTCCATTATCTCCATTAAGTGGGGTAAATTTCTTAAATTACACCCCCACCCGCCAACCCACCCACGCATACAAACAGCCACACACATGACGTGATCAATGCTTGAGTGTAAAGCACACGCACACATCACTTTCCCTCTCACTCTCTCTCTCTCTCTCTCTCGCTCTGAACTCTACAGCACAGCACTTCTCACAGTTCACGATTCACTCCCTGTCATAATATTATTATGCGGTGAATCCGTGTCAGCCTTGGACGTTCTTCTTAAATTACACCCCCACCTCCAACCCACCCACGCATACAAACAGTTGATCAATGCTTGAGTGTAAAGCACACGCACACATCACTTTCCCCTCTCACTCTCTCTCTCTCTCTCTCTCTCTCGCTCCTGACAGTTCGCGGTTCTCACAGTTCACAGTTAGCGGTTCTCACAGTTCACGGTTCTCACAGTTCTCTGACGCGGTTCTCACAGTTCACGGTTCGAAACAGAACCGAACCGGAATCGGAACCGATTCTCGCGATTCTCAGTTCCAAAGAACCGTAGAACCGCGGTTCAAAAACTTGGAACCGCTCGGCACTACCAAGCAGTATTTGCTGAAATATCATTGGTCGATTAACATATTGTTTACAAGGGATCAAATCACCAGTGCTAACATCTGAAAAATTCATGTATAGGCACTGGTTATAAGGACGTGAATCCCAACACATCACATGGATGTAACAAGCGGTGGCCATACATGGCATAGCTGGACAATCGTCTAGATACTACCCCCGCACTGAACGTATGTTGCACGATCGACACAGCGTGTTGTAAAATAACACCCCCACAGGACAAGCGTTAAAATTTTGAAAGATGAGAGAGAGAAAGACATTGAAAATCAACAATTTAGATGGGGAAATTCTTGGCACACGAGTGTAGGCGTAAACTGTGATGTCATCACTTTGGACAGCTTAGATGCACTGTTAATGAAGAGCAAAAGCAATGTACAACTCTTGGAAGACTGCTCTCAAACTCACTCAAAGCATGCAGCTCATGTTATACATACAACTCATCTAAGGGCAACCACTCTGGCTCATCAATATCTTTTTTTCCTCTAAAGAGGAAAAGAAATCAAACTTCATCCAGATTATTTTTTTTTTTTTTTTAAAACAAAAGCGAAACCAATACACACACAAACTCATACACACACACACATATATACGCGTAAAAAACACAGAGAGTTCTGAATGACAATCAGTTCACGAACAAAGTTTCAAAATGTCATTGTGTTCGAGTCCGTTAATGAGTCACAAAGTCTTTCATCCACACTGGCTTGCAGATTGGACGCATGGGTCGATCAATGACACGAGTGGTTGTGTTTTTGTTGGTTTTGGATGACTTTTTATTCTCGTTGCCAAGAGCAGTTGTATCTTGATTGTGTGTGGGTGAGATGGGGTCGTTTGTTGTCTGGTGATCGTTGTCAATGGTGATGGTGGTGTTATTGTTCATGTTATGGGAGTCCGTGAAACAAAGGCTCATTTCTCTTTCTAATATGATGTTCCCTTTGAATATTTGGGTTTCATTGTTCATGTGCATTCACGCACACACACACATACTAACAATCTTCTTACCTGAAGTGTGACGTAGGGGACATGCAAATAAGATAATGCTGAAAATAGTTTTAATGTAAACCCTTAACCTAAGTAAATAATCAGACATTCTTTACCAAGGAGTTTGCATAAAATGTATATGATATGTATATGATATAGTGACGATTATATCATGCTGTTCATTGTGTTTTATACTTTTTATTTTCAGAAATCAATTAAGTACATCTGTAAAAATGTCTGTCAAACAAAATGCATCCAATACTTCCCGAATGATGGAAAGTACAAACTCAAAAATTTGTCTGTACCCTGGTACTCTGCTTTATTGAAAAGGTAAAGAGTTGTTCTGCCATATAATTTTCTCTATTTGTTTGTCATTGATACATATATACTTTTTTGTGTGTCTGTGAAGAGATATTTTTTAGAAGGAAAAGTACCATCTGTTTCCACCAATTTCTAGACTGTCCGTGGGCGGTTGACAGAAGCTGCTAGTAGGTCCTGCTTCTTCCTTTTCCTGCTTCTTTCACTGATCGTTCCTCTTCATTCATCCTTAGATCACCGTAATGGTGGACAGGGTAAATTTCAAAGAGACAAACCAGACTGTCCTTTTGACAGTTGCAATTTATGTCTGAGTTGAATGTCATTCACACAACCCTGGTTATATTTTTCACGAGAATTTTCCTTATCTTTGACTTTTCAGACCAGCTGACAGGAACAAAGAGGAAGTGAACAGGGCCTATTTAACACTGAAGGAGAGGAAGGAATTTGAAAAGTTCCACTCGTATCTTCTACAGCAGTTATGCTTCTATGCCCACTACAGTCACTTGGATGAAAATATTCTCGGTAAGACCATACGATACACACCTTTATTTGACAATGCCTTCTATCTTAGGGTATATATATATATTGTGTAAGGTTCTTGTTTTTTTTAAAGATTTTGTTAGCACTGCAATTTTATGATTTGTTAGTGTGAATTAAATCGAGGTTAATGAACAGAAGAAAAGATCAACTTGAAATCTTCAAAAAATGTGTTATCCTTTGAATTGCTGTCGAGGGAAGGATCACTTTCTCTGTGGATTTTTAAAAAAAATATCAGAATCTCTACAGCAATGGACATATCCTGGGTAAAGGGGGATGGGGGGGGGGGGAGTTTTAACCACTAACATTAAAGTCAGCACGTCTGAGTAAGCTGCAAAAATAGGACACAAATGTGTTCATTGTATACGATTGCCATAGAAACGCCGTTGTCTTTAATTTTCATTACAAATATGCGGGCAACTTTAATTAAAATATGCTTGTTTAGTTTTTCAATAGATTTAGTTGTAACTTTGCACACATACAGTTTTCAGTTCAATATCTTGCCGCATCCAGTAGAGATTTTTGATGAATTCAAAGATTTAGCAACTTTTCCATTTTTGGCATATTTCACCACAAAAATTATATCGAAATCGATTCCAAGCAAAATTTTGTGTTTCTACATTGATGCTATATACCAATATATGGGGCAATTGGACTATAGATAATAAAAGAAGAGTAAATCATTGTAAAAAGTAGTATTTTGAGAAACTCGCATTTGATGTTTTCCTGAATACAAATAGAAAGATTGAGGAAACAATGAGGACTTTTATAAGTAATAACAGTAATATGACTTACTTTAGTCAAAACTTTGATTCTAAAAGAAATGAACTTATTGAAAATTTCCAAATCAATATTTTGAAGCCAATATTGAGTTTCTACTAGACCCACCTGTTGCCCTTGAGCAGAGACCTGTTTTGTTGTTAACATTTTTGAAATTGTTGGTATGTCTAAAGAAAAACTAGTTATTTCTATTTAACATTTACAAGGATAGACAAGCATTTTATTTATTGCTTCTTTTACCATGGACAATTTTGTTTTATTTCAGTCATACGTCACGGTGACTATGGTATGAACTGGTATGCTGTCTTATCAGGTTCTCTTTCTGTTTTCTCTTCGGAATTGAAGCGATGCAAGGTATTTGAACAAACATTCTATCTGTGATGTGTCAAACTAGTTATAATGGGTGACTGTAGTAACTATATGTAGAGTGAAACCTTTTTATATCTAGAAATATATTTAAAAGTAGATTCAATGAAAAGTTTGTGATATACAAACTGATCTGTAATGATTTCTTATGATTAAGGACTTATGGTCATAAGGCTTGTAAAGACATCGTACTCTTGCAATGTTGGATATGTTGGCAAATGAAAAAATTAGAATAAAGCGCGAGTTTTTTTTTCTGAATGATCAATAGAATTCATATCTTTCTTTATGTGTTCATTTGCAACCTCATATAAATCGGTTTCAGTTGTTTAACAGTCCTTTGTGTGTCATGGGGCCCGGGGCTTGCTTTGGGGAAGCCATTCTGACTACGGACCCGCACCACATGAGCATCGTCACTACTACGAAAGTGGAATTGCTGCATGTTGAGATCAAAGATTTCAAATATTTATGGGAGGTGAGACAAAGCTTGCTTTCAATTTAAATAAAAAATTTTTAAAGGAGAGAGGTGATTATATGGGCGACCACCCGTTAGCTATTTGGGCCATGTAAGATTGAGGGGACTTGGTAGTCCAGAGGCAAGGTGTCGGCCTTTCAACCCAAGGGTAGTGGGTTTGAGCCCAGCCATCGGTTGATCAATTTTCTCGAGTTTTTTCGAATTTAATCTTCTCCCCTGGTCCAGGTAGGTGGATCAATACCTAGTCCCATCAGAGACGGATAATAACAAGGAGTCCCGTGTGCAGATCACAACACTCTGTGCACGTTAAAGAACCCTTGCCTGTTTACAAGGCAGTCCAGGCAGAATTAAAAATCCTATCATAATCCCGAGATCACTCGAGTATTCCCGAGGAGACCTCACGTAATTGGCAGTGGTAACACTATTGCGTCGCCGCATTTCCTCATTGCGAAAGCCTGTAACACTTTCACATAGAATGTGTTATAACATATGAACACATGGAATGTTATGTACTACTACTCTATCATTTCTGATTCTAGATCTAGTTTTCGTTATTATCATTACCGGTGGTCACCCTGTTCCTTCGCCTTCTTCTTCTCTTATTATTAATAATAATCATCACCACAAAAGTTAGCATTATTATTTAGTCTTAGAATGATTATTAACAAGAGTAGAAATGGTAGCAGTAGTTATACAGCTTTTGTAATAACATTATTATTTATGAATAATGACGAGCTTCAGGCTCCACACAAAAAACAGCCACGCAAAAGAGCAACCACCGATCTGGATGATCGCGCAATGTATCATGGGACAGATTGGCAGTAGGAGCTTAACATCTCATTCCCAATGCTAACACATGGCCATGTGGCCCAATTAATCACTCCGTAAATTTAAAAGATACAATGTTAGCTCTTGACATATTCAGCTGAAAATTGAAGGGGTCAGTTCAATAATGTGCCTATGTCCATTTTTGTGAAAAACGAGACAAAGAGATAATCCTAGGGAATAAATGGAAATCATGCTTTCTGAAAAGTGTTAAAATGATATGATGAAAATACATTACGTTTACAGCCGTTTGAAACTTGGAATTTCCAAAGCCAACGTGTCAAAGT
>JAXRKP010003222.1:12500-20851 GCA_037039925.1 Doris montereyensis | reverse complement strand
TGGTGTCTGAGTGTGACTACTTACTTTACTGTCTTATGTTTGTTGTTTAGAGTGGAGTCTTATGTGACTACTACTTTACTGTCTACGTTGTTGTTGTAGGAGTGGAGTCTGAGTGTGACTACTTACTTTACTGTCTACGTTGTTGTGAGTGGAGTCTGAGTGTGACTACTACTTTACTGTCTACGTTAGTTGTTGTTTAGAGGAGTGGAGTCTGAGAGTGGTGTCTGGACTACTTACTTTACTGTCTACGTTGTTGTTGTTTAGAGGGAGTCTGTGTATGACTACTTACTTTATCATGTTGTTGTAGAGGAGTCTGAGTGTGACGTTGTTGTTGTTGTGTAGAGTGGAGTCTGAGTGTGACTACTACTTACTGTCTACGTTGTTGTTGTAGAGTGAGTCTGAGTGTGACTACTTACTTTTACTGTCTACGTTGTTGTTGTTTAGAGTGGAGTCTGAGTGTGACTACTTACTCTGTTACGTTGTTGTTGTTTAGAGTGGAGTCTGTCATACGTTGTTGTTGTTTAGAGTGGAGTCTGAGTGTGACTACTTACTTTACTGTCTACGTTGTTGTTGTTTAGAGGAGTCTGAGTGTGACTACTTACTTTACTGTCTATTGCTGTTGTTGTTTAGAGTGGAGTCTGAGTGTGACTACTTACTTTACTGTCTGACGTTGTTGTTGTTTAGAGGAGTCTGAGTGTGAGTCTGAGTGTGACTACTTTTTACTTTACTGAGTGACCACCATTCTACTGTCTGGCATTGTTGTTTAGAGTGGAGTCTGGAGACTACTTACTTTTACTGTTCATGGAGTCTGGAGTGTGACTACTACTTTACTGTCTACTTGTTGTTTAGAGTGGAGTCTGAGTGTGACTACTACTTTACTGTTGTTGTTGTTGTGTAGAGTGGAGTCTGAGTGTGACTACTACTTTACTGTCTACGTTGTTGTTTAGAGTGTGAGTCTGAGTGTACTACTTACTTTACTGTCTACGTTGTTGTTTAGAGGAGCCTGAGTGTGACTACTTACTTTACTGTCTACGTTGTTGTTTAGAGAGGTGTAGTCTGAGTGACTACTACTTTACTGTTCACGTTGTTGTTTAGGAGTGGAGTCTGAGTGTCACTACTTACTTTACTGTCTACGTTGTTGTGTAGAGTGGAGTCTGAGTGTGACTATACTTTACTGTCTACGTTGTTGTTTAGAGAGTGAGACTACTTACTTTACTGTCTACGTTGTTGTTTAGAGGGGAAATGTGACTACTTACTTTACTCTCTACGTTGTTGTTGTTTAGAGTGGAGTCTGAGTGTGACTACTTTACTGTCTACTGTCTAGAGGGAGTTGAGTGTTTACTGAGTTGTTGTGTCTGGAGTGTGACTACTTACTTTACTGTCTACGTTGTTGTTTAGAGTGGAGTCTGAGTGACTACTTACTTTACTGTCTACGTTGTTGTTGTTTAGAGTGGAGTCTGAGTGTGACTACTTACTTTACTGTCTACGTTGTTGTGTAGAGTGAGTCTGAGTGTGACTACTTACTTTACTGTCTACGTTGTTGTGTAGAGTGGAGTCTGAGTGTGACTACTTACTTTACTGTCTACGTTGTTGTTTAGAGTGGAGTAGAGTGTGACTACTACTTTACCGTCACGTTGTTGTTGTGTGAGTGGAGTCTGAGTGCGACTACTTACTTTACTGTCTACGTTGTTGTTTAGAGTGGAGTCTGGAGTGATGACTACTTACTTTACTGTCTACGTTGTTGTTGTAGAGTGGAGTCTGAGTGTGACTACTTACTTTACTGTCTACGTTGTTGTGTTTAGAGTGGAGTCTGAGTGTGACTACTTACTTTACTGTCTTGTGTTGAGTTGTGTAGACGTTGGTTTGGGGTGATGTCTGAGTGTGACTACTTACTTTACTGTCTACGTTGTTGTGTAGAGGAGTTGAGTGTGACTACTACTACTTACTTGTTGTTTAGAGTGGAGTCTGAGTGTGACTACTTTTTACTGTCTGTTGTAGAGGGAGTCTGAGTGTGACTACTTACTTTACTGTCTACGTTGTTGTTTGTAGAGTGGAGTCTGAGTGTGACTACTACTTTACTACGTTGTTGTTTGGGGTGATGTATTAGGGCATAAGGGGGAGAGGGAGGTTTGTAAGGGTTTCGTTGAGGGTAGGAGAGGATTGTCCTCACGTCTGGAATGCTCTTCCACTGTCAATACGATGTATGTTTGACACGTCGGAAGACACCTTTAAAAAACATCTCAAAACATTATAAATACGATGCTTCTTAGAAGAACAGTAATTGTTTTAATTATGCGATTTTAATTCATACACCTTTATAAATGATATTATGCTTTCATGTATTTATATAATTTGTTTATTGATTTTTTAAAGACTTATTTATTTATTTATTTATTTATTGATTAATTCATTGATTTATATATTTGATTATTTTTGTTTTGTATAAGTACATTGCTCATGTTGTTTACTATGTATGTATAAATGCGCCTAGAGCTGTGGTAAGATGGAGTGGGTTAATAATAAAAATTAACAATATAATTATTATTATTATTATTATTATTATTATTATTATTATTATTATTATTATTATTATTATTATTATTATTATTATCATTATTATTATTATTATTATTATTATTATTATTATTATTATTATCATTATCATTATTATTATTATTATTATTATAATTATTATTATATTATTATTAGTTATTATTATTATTATTATTATTATTATTATTATTAGTAGTATTAGTATTATTAGTTATTATGGTCATTGTAGTAGTAGTAGTTGAGATAGGAGAGAAAGATTTTGTGTTATCATTGTTGTTATGTTTGTTGATAGTAAAGAGAAAGATTGTTGTGTGGTCAGTGTTGTTATGTGTGTTGAGGGTAGAGAAAAAGATTGTTGTGTAATCAGAGTTGTTATGTTTGTTGAGGGTTTGGAGAGAAAGCATTGTTGTGTAATCAGAGTTGTTATTGTTTTTTAGGGTAGGAGAGAAAGATTGTTGTGTGGTCATTGTTGTTGCTGTTTTTTTAGATTTTATGAGAGAGGGAGTTGGGGGGGGAGTTTTTGCCCTGTTTTTCTCCTTTTAAAGGGGTGAGGTATGGAATATTATTGTATTGTTTTATTTTTTTATTTGGTTGGGATTTGAGGTTTTTTTTTACATTTGTTTTCAAATGCGTTGGTGACAAATTTGTGTATAGTTAGTACATTGGGTTTTTCTCTTCTTTTTCCCATGGCTTGATGGGATTGTTTTCACTTTCATTCTGTAGGTGCTTTCTTGTCTGGTCTGGGGGAGGGGGGGGAGGGGGAGGACTGATTCAAGAAATATAAAGGTGGATGAAAAAGATCTTGGACACTTTCTTTCCCATCAGTGAAATAAACCCCGGCCGAGTGGCGTTGTCTTGTATTTTTTTTAAAAATAAGTTCATTTCAAGTTTCTGGTCAGAAAGGACAATCTTCCATACAGCAACCAAGCTTCGATTTATGATTATAACACCCACAACGCTATAACTAGGCTAATTGACAGCTAATTAGTAAATCGAATCGAGGCACTTAGAGGCTGATGAAATGGAATCATTAATAGTTTAATTGTTTGGGAAATTCAAATTGGAATGTTGTCGTTCCAAAATCTGAATCTCAACATCATAGAGGATTGAGAGAGAAAGGGCGAGACAGAGGTAGAGAGAGAAAGAGAGACAGAGGAGAGAGAGAGAGAGAGAGAGAGAGAGAGAGAGAGAGAGAGAGAGAGAGAGAGAGAGAGAGAGAGAGAGAGAGAGAGAGAGAGAGAGAGAGAGATAGAGAGACAGAGAGAGAGAAAGAGAGAGAGACATACAGACAGACAGACAGATAGACAGACACAGACAGACTGAGACAGAGGCACAGACAGACACAGACACAGATACAGACGCAGACACAGACACAGAGAGACACAGATAGAGAGAGAAGAAGAGACAAAGAGACAGAGACAGAGACAGAAACAGAGACAAAGATAGAAACAGAGACAGAGACAGACAGGGACAGGGACAGAGAAACAAAGGAGAGAGACAGACAGACAGACAGACAGACAGTAAAAGAGATATAAATAAAAGGGAGGGAGCGGGGAGAGAAAGAGAGAGAAGAGAGAGAGAGAGAGAGAGAGAGAGAGAGAGAGAGAGAGAGAGAGAGAGAGAGAGAGAGAGAGAGAGAAAGAGAGAGAGAAGAGAGAAAGAGGGAGAGAGACGTGGAATTAGAGGAAGAAGAGAGAAAGAAGGAGAAGGACGAGGAGGAAAGGACGAAAGAGGGAGGGAGAGAGAGAGAGAGAGAGAGAGAGAGAGAGAGAGAGAGAGAGAGAGAGAGAGAGAGAGAGAGAGAGAGAGAGAGAGAGAGAGAGAGAGAGAGAGAAGGGAGAAAAGGAGAGGGGGGGAAGAGACTAAAAGAGACAGTGGCACAGGAAAGACAGATAGACAAACAGACAGACAGTTACACAGACATACAGACATACAGAGTGGTACAGGAAAGACAGAAAGACACACAGTGAAAGAAAAAGAGAAATCGAAAAAAGGCAGAGTGAGGACAGCGAACTTCTCATATTACATTACGAATTCGGCGGGTCACAAGCAAATCTAGGTGAATGGTATCGGGCAATGCTAAATGCAAGTACTCAAAAAAGGGCTCTCCCATTATTGTTATACCCGAACACACTTTTAGCAAATCTAAGTGGGTGTATCTGGGGGAGGGAGCGGCAGGTAGGGTGGGTTCGGAAAAAGGAGAGGGGGTCTGTTGTTGGTTTGCTTTGCTTTGCTTGCTTCTGCCAACACATCCTTAAGTTTACCAACGTCCATAGACCATAGAAAGATTAAAATTACGGAAATATGAACCCAACTTTACACACCATTGAATACGGGCATGCCCGTCTCGGGCATAGTTTTGCTTTAAAATCCAGGCCTACAAAGTACGACAAGGGAGATGCGATGAGATGCCGATGCTGAGGTCACTAAGTTTTTCTCAAGCACATTTATTGGTAAAAATAAAGTTTCATCAGTCCTCATGGACCATATAGAGCCGGAGCTTATCCCAGTTTCAATAGCGTGAATCAGAACAGAGGATACTAGTCCCTTCCTGGATAGGACGTTAGTCTAACGCATGTTTACTCTCTGCTAGATTCGAACCCAGGACCTCATGATCCCCAGTGCGCCTGCCTAACCGCCTTCTCGGCCATCGACACGCGTCAAGCACATTTGATGGCCATACATTTTTTTCTCTTTACTGATCTCATTGTACCTCTCTCGTCATACTTTATTATGGGGCACAAGCATAATACTATTAAATTTAGTTCAAGTTCTTTCTTTAAGGCCACTACGGCCCATAGAGCCAGAACTTATCCCCATTTCTAAACGTAAAATGAAATGGGTGATGAGCAATCACCTCCTAGATAGAACGTTTGTCTGACACAGGATGTTACTCCCAAGATAGTGGGGGAGGGGCGGTGTGGTGCATGTCATGTGTCTTTCCAAAGGAGCACAAACATCGGACCTCGCTTTGCTGATTCGCACCCAGGACCTCAAGTTCCCAAACCTGGCAGTCTAACCACTCAGCCACCGATACCATTTCTAGATCTATGTCCATCCTTATTACCTTGTTGATGGCAGGGGAGCTGATATTCTTGGTGTAGTGGTGGCTTTCAACAAGGTGATTGCAGTGTTTGGTGTGTGTGTGTGAGTGTGAGTGTGTGTGTGTGTGGTGTGTGTGTGTGGGTTTGTTTGTTAAAAGTCCGTTCCTTCCTCTTGTACGTTTTCCTTTGAACTTCTGCGAAGATTTCTTTCTGTCTCTACGAAGTTTAATTATCATTGTCTTTGGTAGCACTGTTGTTGGCCTTGTTACTGTCGTTTCTTTGTTTGTTTGTTTGTTTGTTTGTTTGTTTGTTAGTTGTTGGTTTTCTTTCAAAGTAATGTTTGAAAGAAACGTAGCTGGCTAGCTAAACATTTCCATTTTCGTCTTCTGATGTCAATGCTCATTAGTGTCAATTCCTTTCAAAACACATTTACATACATACATACATACATACATACATACATACACATACATACATACATGTACATACATACATACATACACATACATACATACATACACACATTCATACACACATTCATACATACATACATACATACATACATACACACACATATGTACATGCATACATACATACATACATACATACATACATGCATGCATACATACATACACATATTTACATACATACATACATACATGCATCTACATACATACATACATACATACATACATACACACATACATACATACATACATACATACACACATCTACATGCATACATACATACATACATAAGTACATACATACATACACACACGCATACATACACACATACATACATATATATACATACACACGTACATATACATACATATATTCATAGATACGTACTTACATATATACATACACACACACACACACACATACATACACTTACATATAGGCATAAATGCACACACACATACATATAGATACATACATACACACACATACATATATACATACATGTATACATACATATGTACATATATACTATATACACACATACATATACATACATGTAGTCATACATATATACTTACATACATACATACATACATACAAACAGTTACATACAGGCATAAAATGCACACACATAGATACATACATACACGCATATATACACATATACATATATTTCATACATACATACATAAATGCATACATACACACATTTACATACATACATACATTCATACATTTACATACATACATACATACTTACATACACATACATACATACATACATACATACATACATACATACACACGCATACACGTAGATACATACATACACACATACACACACATACATATACACATACACACATACATACATACATACATACACATATACATATATATACATACACAGCATACACGTAGATACATACATACATACATAGATACATACATACATACATACATACATACATACATACATACATACATACATACGTACATACACACATACACAAATACGTGAATGTGTACATCCTGACACCAGGTTAAGGTGGTAATTTATTTTCTAGTTGGACACGAGTCACAACAACCACTCGTCTACACAACATGTCCAAGCTTGTAATTAATTTACAACAACTGTCATAATAATGTAGGTCACATAAAACTGTGTCGGGAAACACCAACAGCCAGTTGTATAGCTGGTCTTTGTTTCTTTTTTTCTTTTTTCTTTAAGAAAAGTAAACCCTGACCATCCTCACAGTGACCTCAAGGAGTGTAGCTGGTTTGAATAATAACACGGCATCCAAAGTGTGTCTCGTGGCGTCGATGGCCGAGTGGTTAGACTGCCGGACTGGCGATCACGAGGTCTCCGGGTTCGATTTTGTTCAGCTATGACTGGGTGCAAAGTTGTGTTCCTTGGGAAAGACACTGCTGAACACGTATTTTCCCACTTTATCCAGGTGTAAATGGGTACAAGCACTAGTTTGAAAGTCAAAACCTGCGTCAGGCTATCGTCATGCCTAGGAGGGGATGATTGTCACCTGTTCCGCTTCACGCTATTGAAACCGGGATTACCTCCCAAGAGTTCAAGGTGACTGAGTTGGAGATGCTGGGAGTCCTTGAGTGTGTCAAGGTTGAATAACATTCGGAATGAACACATCCGGAGGGTAGGTAAGCCAGAGACAAAGTTAGGGAAGGCAGACTGAGATGGTAAGGACATGTAAAGAGAAGAGATATGTAATAATATATTGGACAGAAGATGTTGCAGATGGACATACCGGACAGGACGAAGAGGGGAAGAGCAAAACAAAGGTATATGGATATGGCAGGAAGACATGGAGAGATCGTTGGTGCAAGAGATGGGGACGAACAGTATAGGACAAAGTGGAGAGAGATGATCTACTGTGGCGACTCCTAACGGGAAAATCCGAACAACGAAGCAGACGAGGTTACTGTGGCGACCCCTTTTGAAAATGAAAAATGGTTTAATAGAGACCTTTAGAAAATGAAGACCGCTATTACCTTGACGTTGTGACAAATTATAAACGAGAAGACCAGTTACTTGCTAATACATATAATGTACAAGCAACTGGGAAAATAACAAAGGAGAGTATCGTTGTCTTTTAAATTATGAATTATTATACGAAGGTACTTTCCCTGATTTTAAACACTTGCAATGTGCTGACAACAATAGATTATTTGTATTTGATTTGATTTACCCACATCTACAATACACACGCCTCTGGGGTTTTTGGTAGCATTTTACATTTTTCCCGGACTGCCCCAAAC
>JAXRKP010003222.1:0-10000 GCA_037039925.1 Doris montereyensis | reverse complement strand
AACAGCAGCAGCAGCAGCAGCAGCAGCAGCAGCAGCAGCAGCAGCAGCAGCAGCAGCAGCAGCAGCAGCAGCAGCAGCAGCAGCAGCAGCAGCAGCAGCAGCAGCAGCAGCAACAGCAGCAGCAGCAGCAGCAGCAGCAGCAGCAGCAGCAGCAGCAGCAGCAGCGCAGCAGCAACAGCAGCAGCAGCAGCAGCAGCAGCAGCAGCAGCAGCAGCAGCAGCGCAGCAGCAGCAGCAGCAGCAGCAGTATGGAGAGACATAAGGGGGGGTTATCCCACGAATCAAGTGAAATGTTGTACAATTTTTGTTATTTTGATGCAAATTTGCATAACGTTTTTAGAGATTTGATGGGCTTATGTGTTGTGTCATCCTGTAAGACTGATTCTGAAATTGGCAGATGGATCAAAACATATTTTCAGACTACATATTCACCATGTCTACCCAAAGAAGATTTGATTGCATCAATGTCAGATGACGATCGCCTACATAAATTCATCAAATATCTGTTGCTTGGACTAGCTCAGAACCACTTCAAATTTTATTCTCCCGCCATGTCAGCAACTTCTGAAAACAGAACAACTAATGCTTCAAAATCTTTCATAGTTGATTTATCCTACATTAATATTATTATATCTGGCTCCGACACTCATTCCTACATCTCCGTTGGCGAGCAAGAGACAACCAGACCTAGTTTGGCCATTTTGTTTTAAATCCTTACCCAAAGCCCCCCCCCCCCCCCTCACGAAATCCCCCTTAGTTGTGTATGTGGGTAACCAAATCAAATCAAAAACCTACACTATCTGTTTCTTCATCGGATCAACTGTAGAACACCATTCTTTTCTCGGGACTTCACGCACGTCGCGCCAACGGTTTGGAGTTCACTGTCTATCAACACAAGACATTGCCTAAATTTCCAAACGTTCAAGACAAAACTAAAAACGCAACTTATTAAGCAACTATATCACTAAACCGCATCTTTCGCTTTTTGTGGAAATTATGTAGGAAAAAACGTCAATGGTGGTACATTTCTTTTGTCCGCTTACTTCACTTATCCTCGTGGTGCTAGGGCAGCGCATCAGGCCGACACAGTGATCGCCATTGAACACGACGAGATGCCAATTTTGTCATCTGCCCCCCACGTCCATCCCTGGGTCTTCATCACTTTTCAATGCTTCTTATCCAGGATTTTAGCAGGCGACCTCTCCTCCTTGTTCCCGAGGGTCTATCTGAGGGCTATTTTAGGGATGGCATCAGCATTCACCCTAAGGATGTGACCAGTCCACTTCCATCTTCTCCTCACAAAATGGGATATTGACTCCTGTGATGTTTTTTCTTTAAGTTCGTTGTTTGATATCGTGTTAAGCCAAAATAGTTTGAGGATCTTTCTGAGACATGTGTTTTGGAAAGGTGTCCAGCTTTCTACAGATATCGTCAAACTCATTGCTTCCAAGTTTCACAGGTTGTTCCGATTTGTTGTTCATCTGCCTTTCTAGGTTAACGAGCTCTGTCCACCCGGGGAGATGTATAGCAACGCCTTCGGTTCGCCTATTAGCCACCTCACAGGACTAGAGCTTTTTCTAAGGGCTGATTGACTATTTCCCGGATCAACATACACAATTAAGGCCAAGATTCTGTTGGAATAAAATGAAGAAGAAAAAATACTCCAAGCCTTTACTTAACAATTTTAATGTTTTGTTTCGGTTATATTAAGGAAATAGTTGGGATTTTTTTTACTTTCTATAACACACATGACGTCGGTGACCTGGGTGGTCAGGCTACCTAATTTGGGAATGTTAGGTCGTAGGTTCAAATCCTGACAGTGCTAGGTCTGAGGGTTAAGTTCTTGAAAACGCCCCACTTCCTTCCAAAGGCTCTTATAAAGCCACTACGCCCATAGAGCCGGAGTGTGTCATGGTTTCCATAGCGTCAATCGGAACACGTGAAAATAATTACCTCCTGACAGTACGCTAGTCTGACGCAGATGTTTACTCCCAATGTAATACTTGTACCCATTTTCACCTGGGTCGAGTAAGGAAATGCGTGTTAAGGAACACAACGTCGAAACTGACTTTGCTATGATTCTAACGCTTTAATCTCAAGTCCGGCAACCTATCCCTCGGCCACCAAGGCCACTAAAAACACACTTAACCTTTACCTTAACCTTAACTCTCTCTGTGTGCCAGTAAGGCCTGGACATGATCCCTCCAATTTTCTCTATCCCAGACTGCTCTTCTGACTCTTTTCCCGGGAAGGTCGTTCCTCTCCACTCCTCTCTTTCTCTACCTTTCTGCGTCATGTCGGACCTCCTCTGTCTCTCTGTCATTTCTATGGTCTTTCCTTAAGATATGTCTGGTCATGTCTATGGTCCTTCCTTAAGATGTGACCTTATCTCTCTTTCATTTCTATGGTCCTTCCTTAAGATGTGGCTGTCTCTCTGTCCATATTCCATGGTCCTTCCTTAAGATGTGGTCTCTAATTTCATATTCCATGGTCCTTCCTTAAGATGTGACCTATCTCTAATTTCCATATTCCATGGTCCTTCCTTAAGATGTGACCTATCTCTGTCATTTCTGGCCTGGTCCTTCCTTCTCTTTCCATGTGGTCCTTTCTTAAGATGTGGCTGCCTCTGTCATTTCCATGGTCCTTCCTTAAGATGTGGCTATCTCTCTTCCATTTCTCCATGGTCCTTCCTTAAGATGTGGCTAAAGTTCTGTCCATTTCTATGGTCCTTCCTTAAGATGTGGCTGTTTGTCTGTATTTCTATGGTCCTTCCTTAAGATGTGGCTATCTCTCTGTCATTTCTATGGTCCTTCCTTGACGCGGCCTATCCATAACCACCTTCTTCTCCTCACCTCATTGCTGGTTTTCTTCTGCGTTGCGATCTCCAGTAATTGTTTGTTGACGTCGTATCGCTGCCATCTTGTCCTGAAGATCATCGACTCAAACAGTTCGCTTTACTGAGGTGTCGACTCTTTCTCCTTCCCTCTCGTTGGCTTCGAAGTTGCACATCCATACAGCAGTACTGAATGGACTAAAGTTTGTAATAAAATTGCTTCAATCCTTCTGTCAATGTTTGTTACAAAAATGCATTATAAATGGGGGTACATGTGTCAGTTGGGTGGTAAAACCTGCGACAGGTATGGAAGCTATGTGAAATTGAAGCAGCATCAATGTCAACAGCCATCTCGGCTAAAGTAAATTCCGTAGTCGGAGTTGAGCGTAGAGTGACCAGGAGTAGAGTCCCCGATTTGGATCTAGGTATACGACAATAACGTGGTAGTTTGCCATTGGTTTCCATAACGCTGCCTTTACTGTCGTCGAGTCTGAATATATCTAGCTACCCACTTTGCTACTGAGTCGACAGGAGGGCCAATAAAATGTGGTCAGACTGTGATTGTGAATCGTACCCGGGCCTTCTGGGTGGTAACCAAGCGCTCTATCAACGGAGCTACTGTCGCATCAAAAGAGTGTGGGGTTCTAGGTGTTGATAAAACCGTATCAGCTTGTGGCTCCCAGCTGGTGTTAAAACCTTAGCGGCTTGTGGATTTCAGCTGGTATTAAAACCTTAGCGGCTTGTGGATTCCAGCTGGTGTTAAAACCTTAGCGGCTTGTGGATTCCAGCTGGTGTTAAAACCTTAGCGGCTTGTGGATTCCAGCTGGTGTTACAACCTTAGCAGCTTGTGGATTCCAGCTGGTGTTAAAACCTTTAGCGGCTTGTGGATTCCAGCTGGTGTTAAACCCTTAGCGGATTGTGGAATCCAGCTGGTGTTAAACCCTTAGCGGCTTGTGGCGTCAAGCTAGTGCTAAAACCTTAGCGGCTTGTGTCAATCCAGCTAGTGCTAAAACCTTAGCGGCTTGTGGCTTCAAGCTAGTGCTAAAACCTTAGCGGCTTGTGGCTTCAAGCTAGTGCTAAACCTTAGCGGCTTGTGGTTTGTAGCTGGTGTTCCCCCCTTAACGGCTTGTGGATTCCAGCTAGTGCTAAACCTTAGCGGCTTGTGGATTCCAGCTAGTGCTAAAACCTTAACGGCTTGTGGATTCCAGCTAGTGCTAAAACCTTAGCGGCTTGTGGATTCCAGCTAGTGCTAAAACCTTAGCGGCTTGTGGATTCCAGCTAGTGCTAAAACCTTAGCGGCTTGTGGATTCCAGCTGGTGTGAAAACCTTAGCGGCTTGTGGATTCCAGCTGGTGCTAAAACCTTAGCGGCTTTGGGTTTCCAGCTGGTGAAAACCTTAAAACCTTAGCGGCTTGTTTCCAGCTGGTGCTAAACCTAGCGGCTTGTGGATTCCAGCTGTTGTGAAACCTAGCGGCTTGTGGATTCCAGCTAGTGTTAAAACCTTAGCGGTTTTTCCAAGGTCAATACGAGTGAACGTTCTTTGGAGTTCCATGAAATCAAACCCTTTTGCTTCTCTCCTTGGTTTCGAGTAAGAGTGGTTACATTGAATGGTCTAGACATATTTAACTAGACTATTTTGATTTGATTCGATGTATCCACATCCACAACTAAGGTGATCTCGGGATTTTTGGTAGGATTTTTTAATTTTTCCGGACTGGCCTGTAAAGAGCCAAGGGATCTTTAACATGCACAGAGTGTTGTGGATCTGCTCACGGAACCTCCTTTTTTAATGTCCGTCTCCGGATAGGACTAAGTGTTGATTCACCTACCTGGACCAGGGTGGGGGTAAAATTTGAGAGGGAAAATACTCGAGAAAAAATGTTAAACCGTCGGCGGGGCTCGAAACCACTACCTTTTGATTGAGAGGTCGGCACCTTGCCTCTGAACTACCAAGTCCCCTTCGAGTAAGAGTGGTCAAGTTGAATGGTATAGACTTAGTCTAGACGAAGACGAAAAGACTCGCATGCGAACGAAATGGTCAGCGAGTTCTGCTCCCAACATCTGTCACAATGCGACGTCTTCTGTTTTAGGGCACATCTGATTGGGGTGAGTAGGGGGGTGTTTTGGGCAAATTTAATTGGGGCGAGATTGGGGGGGGGCTGTTGTAGGGCAGATCTAATTTGGGCGAGGGCGGAGAGTCAATATTGGTTTAAAAATCAGCTTAAAGTTTGCATGGTTTTGGTGTTTTTTTAGGGTTGTTTTTTTTTATTGTAAGGATATCATAAAGAGTGTGAGTTCATAACTCATACAGTTGAGATATTGGTCCACTTTACTTGAGCTAGACAGGTGGATGGGTTCATTTGCACCTGAAAAAAAAAGTTATAAGTAAATGCGAAATGCTTTTGATAAAAAAAAAACACGGCAAAGAGAAGAAAACTTAAACGAAATGGAAAATAGTGTTGCTCCCATGATATTCCGACGTGTAGTTGTAATATGTAGTTGTAATATAACATGTAGTTGTAATGTAGTTGTAAATATGTAGTTGTAATATGTAACATGTAGTTATAACATGTAGTTGTAACATGTGTAATTGTTGTAATATGTAGTTGTAACATGTAGTTGTAACATGTAGTTGTAACATGTAGTTGTAACATGTAGTTGTAACTTTTGTAATTGTAATTGTAGTTGTAACATGTAGTTGTAACATGTAGTTGTAACATGTAGTTGTAACATGTAGTTGTAATATGTAGTTGTATGTCATTGTATGTAGTTGTAACATGTAGTTGTAACATGTAGTTGTAACATGTAGTTGTAACATCAAGTTGTAACATGTAGTTGTAATCATGTAGTTGTAACATGTACGTTGTAGCAAATCAGTTGTAACATGTCACTTGTAACGAAACATGTAATTGTAATATGTAGTTGTAATATGTAGTTGTAACATGTAGTTGTAACATGTAAAACATTAACATGTAATTGTAACATGTATTGTAACATGTTTGTAATGGCATGACCACGGCACTTAGTCATTTCATTTAAACGCGATAAAATCGGTTGGCATCTACACATATTTAATCCTCTAGTGAATGTTTTTAACATCATTGTCATTACTACGAGGTTTCATTTTGTCGCTATTTACACATGTCGTTACTACGAGTTTCATTTATTAACATTAATCGCTTAGTTTCATGTCGTTTGCACGAGTTTTCATTTTGTCATTTTGTCTATTTCATGTCGTACGAGATTTCATTTTGTCGCTATTTCATGTCGTACGAGATTTCATTTTGTCGTATCTATTTCATGTTTTCATTTTTTGTACGAGATTTCGTACGAGTTTTACATTTTCGCTATTTCATGTCGTACGAGTTTTCATTTTGTCGCTATTTCATGTCGTACGAGTTTTCATTTTGTCGCTATTTCATGTCGTACGAGATTTCATTTTGTAGCTATTTCATGTCGTACGAGTTTTCATTTTGTCGCTATTTCATGTCATACGAGTTTTCATTTGTAGCTATTTCATTTTGTCACTATTTCATTTTGTCACTATTTCATTTTGTCACTAGTTTCATTTGTCACTATTTCATTTCATCACTATTTCATTTTGTCACTTCATTTCATTTTTTTGTCACTATTTCATTTTGTCATTATTTCATTTTGTCACTATTTCATTTTGTCACTATTTCATTTTTATTTTCATTATGTCACTATTTCATTTTGTCACTATTTCATTTTGTCATTATTTCATTTTGTCATTTGATTTGACTTTTCATTTTTATTTTCGATTTGCCGCATTTGATTTTGATTTTGATTTTTGATTTGATTTGATTTGATTTGATTTTGATTTGATTTGATTTGATTTTGATTTTGATTTTGATTTTGATTTGATTTGATTTTGATTTTGATTTGATTTGATTTGATTTGATTTGATTTTGATTTGATTTGATTTGAATTGATTTGATTTTTGATTTGATTTGATTTGATTTGATTTGATTTCATTTTGATTTCATTTGATATTTTGTTACCCACATCCCCAGCTAAGGTGATCTTGGGGGGGGGTTTGTAGGATTTTTTTAAATTTTGCCCCGACTTCCACTTAAACAGCCTATGGATCTTTAACGTGTACAGAGTATTGTGATCTGCACACGGGACCTCCTTTCTATCGTCCATCTCCGACAGGACAAGGTAAAGTTGGGGGAAAGTCCAAAGATCTTTTAACCTACTGGGTTTGAACCTACGATCTTTTAGATGAGAGGTCGACATTAATTTTCCTCTGTACTACCAAATGCTCTTCCATATCAGGAACTGAACCCATACATCTGGGACGAGACGCCAACACCTTTATCGCTACGGTATCGCATGGCAACCGAGATTCATAGCCCTAGCCATCGACTGCAACCCAGTGCCAAACAAAGGGAGGCGAGAAAAAAGAGAAGAGAAAAGCAAGTTTCATCGAGAGCAAGACAGACTTCTCTTTGATCCGAATCGATCGAGTTCGATTCTCACCATAACAGAAGAATCGATTAGGCCATTGAAACTGCCTCATGTATCGCTGCCCATGGTGAATATTGATAAAACGCAAATAAATAGTAAAGGCAATGAGAACAGACGATGAACAGAATCGAACGCAGGCGAAAAATGGATTAACTTTCGAAACACGCGTGTTTTCCTTTCCTTTGTTACCTGGTGAAGATTGACTAGTAAGTAAGTAAAGGCATCAAACGAAAAAAGGTTGTTATCATTATTACTGTTATTGTTATTATTAGTATTATTATTATTATTATTATTATTATCATTATTATTATTTTTATTATTATTATTATTATTATTATATTAGTAGCATTAGTAGTAGTAGTAGTAGTAGTAGTAGTAGTAGTAGTAGTAGTAGTAGTAGAAGTAGTAGTAGTAGTAGTAGTAGTAGTAGTAGTAGTAGTAGTAATAGTAGTAGTAGTAGTAGTAGTAGTAGTAGTAGTAGTAGTAGTAGTAGTAGTAGTAGTAGTAGTAGTAGTAGTAGTAGTAGAAGTAGTAGTAGTAGTAGTAGTAGTGTGTAGTAGTAGTAGAAGTAGTAGTAGTAGTAGTAGTAGTAGTAGTAGTAGTAGTAGTAGTAGTAGTAGTAGTAGTAGTAGTAGTAGTAGTAGCAGTAGTACAATTATATTATTATTATTATTTTCATTATTATTATTATTATTATTACTTTTATTATTATTATTATTATTATTATTATTATTATTATTATTATTATTATTATTATTATTATTATTATTATTATTATTATTATTATTATTATTATAATAATTATTATTATTATAATTATTATTATTATTGTTATTATTATTATTATTTTTATTACTGTTATTATTATTATTATTATTATTGTTATTATTATTATTATTATTATTATTATGATTATTATTATTATTGTTATTATTATTATTATCAGTATGATCATTATTACTATTATAATTATTATTATCAATATCATCATTGTTATGTCTGATGTCCTCTTGCTTCTTTATCTTTCTTCTCCTTTTCTTCCCCCCTCCTGCTCCTTCCCCTCATTCTACTCTGTCTCATCTTCCCCCTCCTTTAATTTCACGTTCCACATCTTTTTTTTTCCCAACCAAGCAATTTATTTTTTCTGCTGACGTTCATGGCAGTAAGAGGTTGAGAATCCACGTTAGAGATGTTTGGTCTGATTAGTGTTGTTTCCACACAAAACCTTAAGTGGTTTATTGATAAAATATGCTGTACAGCTACGCTATTCAAAGCATGCAATATTTTGTGTCCACGTGGGAAAGCGAGATATAGATTTCTTCCTCAATGAACATCGAACGTGCAATAGAGCACACTGTTGTTGCACAAAGAAATACGGTATGTTACTTACTGAGATGACATTTCCTGGCCAAGGAAAATGGAATATTATACATTGAAAGTCATCTATCCATCCATCCATCCGTTCGTTCATTCATTCCTCTCTCTCTCTCTCTCTCTCTCTCTCTCTCTCTCTCTCTCTCTCTCTCTCTCTCTCTCTCTCTCTCTCTCTCTCTCTCTCTCTCTCTCTCTCTCTCTCTCTCTCTCTCTCTCTCTCTCTCTCTCTCTCTCTCTCTCTCTCTCTCTCTCTCTCTCTCTCTCTCTCTCTCTCTCTCTCTCTCTCTCTCTCTCTCTCTCTCTCTCTCTCTCTCTCTCTCTCTCTCTCCCCTCTCTCTCCTCAATGCTCCCTCTCTCTCTCCTCCCCTCTCTCCCTCTCTCTCTCCTCTCTCTCTCTCTCTCTCTCCCTCTCTCTCTCTCTCTCTCTCTCTCTCTCTCTCTCTCTCTCTCCTCTCTCCCCTCCCTCTCTCTCAGTCTCTCTCTCTCTCTCTTCTCTCTCTCTCTCTCTCTCTCTCTCTCTCTCTCTCTCTCTCTCTCTCTCTCTCTCTCTCTCTCTCTCTCTCTCTCTCTCTCTCTCTCTCTCTCTCTCTCTCTCTCTCTCTCTCTCTCTCTCTCTCTCTCTCTCTCTCTCTCTCTCTCTCTCTCTCTCTCTCTCTCTCTCTCTCTCTCTCTCTCTCTCTCTCTCTCTCTCTCTCTCTCTCTCTCTCTCTCTCTCTCCCTCCAATGCCCCCATCTCATCTCTCCCTCTCTCTCTCTCTCTCTCTCTCTCTCCTCTCTCTCTCTCTCTCTCTCTCTCTCTCTCTCTCTCTCTCTCTCTCTCTCTCTCTCTCTCTCTCTCTCTCTCTCTCTATCTCTCTCTCTCTCCCTCTCTTCTCTCTCTCTCTCTCCCTCTCTCTCTCTCTCTCTCTCTCTCTCTCTCCCTCTCTCTCTCTCTCCTCTCTCTCTCTGTCTCTCTCTCTCTCTCTCTCTCTCTCTCTCTCTCTCTCTCTCTCTCTCTCTCTCTCTCTCTCTCTCTCTCTCTCTCTCTCTCTCTCTCTCTCTCTCTCTCTCCTCCCCCCACTTCCGTCCATCACCCTTAACGTAGGCATACATAGAAATTTACCATAATATTCTTTACGTAAACAACATTCCGAAATGTATGACGGATTCAATCTTGCACCTGGTACAATTGGAAATGCCCGACAAAGCTGAGAGTTTTGTGCACACACAGTAAACGTTAAAATTATCTTGAGAGTCAAAACTTGGACCAAATGGACAAAATCCACACAAGTCCTACCCGACACAGAGACAAAAAAATGCCAACA
>JAXRKP010003221.1:0-20904 GCA_037039925.1 Doris montereyensis | reverse complement strand
TAAATCAAGATGTAGTGTCAAGATTTCATTTCCGTGATGTTGTGGCCTTTTTATAGCTTTAATTATTGAAATATGATATATATATATATATATAAATACATGTTTCTTGTCGCGGACAGTATATATTTAGTAGTAGGCCAATACAGCATTTCACTGACTCAATAGCAAGTGGCAAGTACATGTGAGGTCTACTAGAATCTAAGTAACAATAAATATAATATAATATAATATTAATATACGGGGCCTGTGACTCCCAAATGAAGTCAATCTGAACACAGCCTGTCTTTTCAAAATTGCCCACGTGTTGCGAGGTGTGCTAGACGTGTGCTATGCTGGGCTAGGCTGGCTGTGCTGCTGCTTTTTTGCTTTGTGTGTCAGTGTGTGTGTGTGTGTGTGTATGTGTGTGTGTGTGTGTGTGGTGTGTGTGTCACGTGTATTCTTCATGTACAGCAAGTTGAAATCGGATGGCGGCGGCTACAGTGAAGAGAGGCACTCCCCACCCCCCCCCACCCTTTTCTCCTTTCTCTCTCTCTCTCTCTCTCTCTCTCTCTCTCTCTCTCTCTCTCTCTCTCTCTCTCTCTCTCTCTCTCTCTCTCTCTCTCTCACACACACACACACACACACACACACACACTCTCTCTCTCTCTTTCCCTCTCTCCTCCTCCCTCCCTCCTCCCTCTCTCTCTCTCCATACCTCCTCCTCCTCCCTCCCCCTCTCTCTCTCTCTCACTCACACACACACACACACACAGAAACACACACACACACACACGAGCATGTGTGTGTTGTTCTGCTGATGTTGGAATGGCAATCGAATAAAATATACGAAGGCTGATGACGCATTCGTCGCCTTCTTGTTGCACGTAATTTCAAAGAAGATGCGTAATAAAATGAGCTGTTTGAAGAAACGAAACAAGGCTTGATTCGATATAACGGATAATAATATAGAGTTGTTGTTTTTTTTTTATTAATACAATTACAATGTATAGATAAATAGTACATTACTTCATTAATGTATCTAAGTTTTATACGTGGATGATACTAGCTCTATACGCCCCCTCCCCTCCCCGCCCCCAGACGATATGTAACGATGGCATTACAACAACTACAATCCGAGAGTTGTGGATTTGAATTAGAGTGAAAACAAAGACACATGAACATGTGTGTTTGTTTGTTTGTTTGTTTGTTTGTTTGTTTATTCGTCTCGTTTGTTTCGTTGAAATTTTCGCCGTCAGTCATAATGATATAATGTGTTAGTACGATAATGAATTAAGAGGAAACAGCGACAATAGGAAACAGCAGCAATAAGAAACAGTAACAAGAGGAACAGCAACAAGAGGAAACAGCAACAATAAGAAACGGCAACAAGAGGAAACAACGACAATAGGAAACAGCAACAATAAGAATCAGCAACAAGAGGAAACAGCAACAAGAGGAAACAGCAACAATAGGAAACAGCAACAATAGGAAACAACAACAATAAGAAACAGCAACAATAGGAAACAGCAACAACAGGAAACAGCAACAATAGTTAACAGCAACAAGAGGAAACAGCAACAAGAGGAAACAATAACAATAGGAAACAACAACAAGAAGGAAACAGCAACAATAGGAAACAGCAACAATAGGAAACAGCAACAAAGGAATAAGCAACAAGAGGAAACAGCAACAACAGGAAACAACAACAATAGGAAACAGCAACAAGAGGAAACAGCAACAATAGGAAACAGCAACAAAACAGCAACAATAGGAAACAGCAACAAGAGGAAACAGCAACAATAGGAAACAGCAACAATAGTTAACAGCAACAAGAGAAACAGCAACAATAGGAAAACAATAACAACAATAGAAAACAACAACAATAGGAAACAGCAACAATAGGAACAGCAGCAATAGAGGAAACAGCAACAAGAGGAAACAAACAATAGGAAACAGCAACAATAGGAAATAGCAACAATAGGAAACAGCAACAAGAGGAAACAGCAACAATAGGAAACAGCAATAATAGTTAACAGCAACAATAGGATACATCAACAAGAGGAAAAACAATAGGATACAGCAACAATAGGAAACAGCAACAATAGGAAACAGCAATAACAATAGGAAATAGGAAAACAGCAACAAAAAACAGAAAAGAGGAAAAGCAACGATAGGAAACAGCAACAAGAGGAAACAGCAACAAGAGAAAAACAAGGAAACAGCAACAAGAGGAAACAGCAACAAGAGGAAACAGCAACAAAAGGAAACAGAACAAGAGGAAACAGCAACAAGAGGAGACAGTAACAATAGGAAACAGCAACAAGAGGAAACAGCAACAAGAGGAAACAGCAACAAGAGGAGACAGTAACAATAGGAAACAGCAACAATAGGAAACAGCAACAATAGGAAACAGGGGGGGGGGGGTTTATAGGATTTGGGTTTTTTTTTATTGCCCTGACTGCCCTGTGAACAACCAAGGGATCTTTAACGTGCACAATTGTTTAATCTGCGAACAGGACCTCCTTTTTATCGTCCGTCTCCAATGGGACTAGGTGTCGATCCACCTACCTGGATCAGAGGGGTAGATTGTACTCGAGAGAAAAAAAACTCCGTCACATCGAAGCGCGACTGGCTGGCGGTTTGGTAGCAGACAAAAAAAAAAACGAAATCACCCTAGTGTGTAATTCAAACCAAATCAAATAAAATCATGTTTGCACACGCATTGAGACCAGTGACATTCGAGTTCAGAGTCCTACGCATGAGGCAAGAACGAAATCATCGTGGCATGACATAATAAAGGAGCAGACGATCAAAATGATATGAATATTATGCCCTTTAAGAGAAATGTCTCTATATACCACATGCGCCTTATCGGGGGGGGGGGCGTGTATCTCTCTACTTCTACTATTGAAAGCAGTTCAACAAATTAAATGTCAGCCAATCAGAAGGCCTGGGACTACTAGCATCTGGAGTGAAGAAAGACGAGTTATAATTACTAAGCCCTGTCCGACTGTTGTCTTCAAAATGAAGACAGTCGAAGGATACAAAACTATGAGTATACTGCGCCCGCTCTTTATTGCCTTCATCATAATTTTTTATATTATTATTACTTCATTATTGAAAAAACGTAAATTCTCCTCTGATCTTACCTATAAATGTGGTCGCTTGTTTCAAATATGAAATAAAACATTTGTTTTATTTGATCAACCGTTAAAAATATATTGGCAGTGAAAAACGACCCCGCTAAGCCGGTGACGTCAATGTCAGCCAGCGACGCCATGCATGAATGCCAGTCTCGTCCGTCGTGAAGGATAGAATGCAGCATGCGACAATTCAATTCGACTGTCCTCGAACAGGTGTCTGCAAGCTGGACTCAGGTGAACGCCTGCCCGCCAAGTCTCTATTTCATTTGTAATTAAGGCCTGATCGGTTTTCATCCTTTATTTGTTGTCTTCAAACCGGCCTTAGTATATATCTTTACCCTAAGTCTGGCAATAATCCTACTTGAATAGAAAGCCGTTTGACGTCTAGTTGAAGTTGTTGTAACCTAATAGCTGATTTCAGTGTGACAACTCTTCGATGGGACTAATGAACAAGGATGATGATGATTATTAGAACTATTATTATTATTATTATTATTATTATTATTATTATTATTATTACTATTATCATTATTATTGTTGTTATTATTATTATTATCGTTGTACTACTACTTCTTCTACTACTGCTACTAGTACTTCTACTACTACTAGCTGTATCCGCAGATGTTATTCCGGTTCACCACTGCAGATAGATCTATGTATAAATTTAAGACATGATCTTACCGTACTGCAGATGTACAAAGAACAAATCCAAGAAAATCGAGGCCGATGAAGCGATCTCGGTTGATATTAACATGAGTTTTATCAACAAAAAGTGAGTTGTCAACGAAACAATGTTTTTTTTTGTTTCTGTTTTTGTAGAAACATTCATATTATAAAATAAATATTTAACACAAAAAGTCTTAGTGCTAGCCACTTTAGATTATATCTACATTTTTATACATTATGATCAGAGTAGCATTGCTACTGGTTTCAAACAACGTTTTAAGAAGAAATTGCATTATTAAAATATTGCCCCGTACACCATATACGGTGATATTTTTTTTATCGCAGGGTAAAGAGTGTTGGTTTTAAAATAAATCCTATCAGAGGTTAGAAAGGTCCTTAACTTTGACCTTAAAATGCCCCGTATCGTTATATCTTAATACAATCATTGAGTTTTAAACATGAAATAACAGACAGTAATCTACAAGAACAATGCCCATTCATTCATCATACAAATACCGTAGTTTAAATTATAGAGCTCCTTATCAATGGCATTTTTCAAAGAATTAACACTTTTTTATTTTTTCTGTTTTAAACAGTAAACTGTTCCGTGTTTCGACTGCTCTTACAATAAAAGAATTATGCCTTACAGAAATAGATCTTATCATTATATATATCTTAAATCTATCTCCCTGAATAACATTTGCATGAGAACAATTGAAAACTGATTTATTATCAATACTATCTATATCCCGGGCAGTAGACAGGTAAGCACCTTTACGGGGATTTGGTGGTCCCGCCCTCCACGAGTCTCCTGCTGCCTTACAGGCGGGTCTTGGTTGACCAAAGGCTAAGGGAGTTAACCCTGACATAAAATAACAATCTGCTGCCTTGCGGGCTGGTTTTGAGCAACCAAAGGCTAAGAGAGTTAAACCTGACAGAAAATAACAAGGCCCGGTAGGGGGCCTCAAGGTGGCAGCCCCACCATCTACCTAGGGTACAGTGGGCCAATCCCCTGCTTATCCAAAACCAAACGGATTCAAAGAAATATATACAATGATATACCCGGCTTGAACTTTCGAAGACGATTTTGGAAAAGAACACAGACTGTGATTTTTGGAACATGGAACGTTAGGACAATTAATGGAAAAGAGTAAGAATTAGCTGAAGAAACAGAACAATTCAAAGTAGACATTTTGGCTATTTCAGAAGCAAAGAAAAAAGGACAAGGAATAGAAAATGTAGGACCAAATAATACTTTAATCTTCTCATGCTTAGATGTCAAAGATAGAGCTAGAGCCGGAGTAGGCCTCCTAAAGCATAAAAGGCAAGAACTGCCACTAGAAAGTTCGAAATTTATAAGCCTACGGCTATTAGAGGTAAATATTAAACCAAAAGGACGAGAAACTAAATTATTAATAGCTTATGGACCAAACGAAGATGCCACCAAAGACGAAAAAGTTATCTTCGAAAAAGATTTACAAATAGCTGCAGAGAATCTCAAACCCAAACAGGAATTAATGGTTTTAGGAGATTTAAAGGCTAGAGTAGGCAACGATGTAGAAACATCAGGAGGAGTAATAGGTAAAGGAGAGACAACAACTTTTCCAAATGGAGAGAGACTAATAGAGTTTTGCCTAAAGAATAACATGGAAATAGCTAACACATTTTTTCCTCATAAAGATATCCACAAATGTACAAGAGTAAATGAAGATAGATGTGAAAAGTTAATGATAGACTACATAATAGTTAGCAGCTCCCTTTTTAAAGTACAATGGATGCGAGTGCAAGAGTAAACAGGAGCTAAAATATTTAGTGATCATCACCTAATGATAGCCAAAATGAGCTAAATTAACTGAAGAAAACAAACAGAAAGGGAAAGAGAAGAAAACTACTAAACTCAAAAAAGAAGAACTAAATAAACCAATAGGAAAACAGATATACCAATCTAGGATAAAAAGATTTATCAGCGAAAGGCAGATGAATCTGAAGGAAAGCGCAATAGAAGAAAAGTGGCAAATATATAAAGAAACACTCCTCAGATGTACTGAAGAGGTCTGTGGTACGAAAAAAATTAAAGGAGATAGGAAAAAAACAGCATGGTGGAATGAGGATTTCAAGATTACGATCAAAGAACAAAAGGATGCCTGGGAGAAATACTTGCAAAGAGACCAGAGGATAGGATAGATTACGTGAGTATAAGAACTATCGCCAAAGAGGAAGTTAGGAAATCTAAACAGGAACAGTGGGAAGAGTTTGGACAGAGACTTCAAGAATCAAAAGCTGTTCAGAGGAGCAATGAAGAGCATGAGAAAGAGCAAAGCATTCCCAATACGATAAATTAAGAACGCCAAAGGAGAAATAATGAAAGGAGACACCGAACTCATGGAAACGTGGAGAAAGTATTTTCAACAATTACGTAATCCCTCCAGAACATATGAAACAAGGAGTACAAATCAATTAGTAAGAGTAACAAGTAATCGAGATGAGATGGCTGAAGATGTAGATATCTCAATGGAAGAACTCCAAATAGCTATAAGAAAAGTGAAATTAGGAAAAGGCCCCAGGAGCACATCAAGTTTATCCAGAAATGATTAAAAAAAAACAAAGGAGAGAGACAGACAAACTACTACATGCAATATGCCAACAAGGATGGAAGTCAAAACATGTGCCAGACGACTGGAATAAGCGAAATACACAAGAAAGGATCAACTATGGAATGCTCAAACTATAGAGGATATCACTACTTAGCGTGCCAGGAAAAGTGAATGTCAGAATTCTGGAATGAGACTAAGGAAAACAGTGGAGGATCAGATTGAAAAACACCAGAGTGGATTAAGACCAGGAAGAAGTGTACAAGCTCACAATATACAATTAGACGAATAACAGAGAAATTTCTTCAAAGAAACATTGACTTGCACCTGTGTTTTATTGACTTAGAAAAGGCATTTGACACTGCGAGGAGAGACGAACTATGGCATTCCTCAAAAGAACACAACGAAGAGCAAAATTTGATAGAAGCCATTAAAATTAAACCAACATGTGCAGTGAGAGTAGCTGGAAATGTATCTAAAGAATTTGATGTAGATATAGTAGTAAGACAGGATTGTGTCCTAAGTCCTCTTTTGTTTATCACATTTATGGATTCATGCCCAAAAATGAAGAAAATGAATATAGGTATGTGGATGCTCAAACCAGTAAATGTATAAATGCTTTCATTTGCTGATGATTAGTTTTGTTTGGAAAATCAGAAAGGGACCTCCAGTCAAGTATCAATATAATGAATACTGAATGAATTAAATAAAAGAGGAATGAGAGTAAATGCAAAACAAAACAAAACAACTCTAGTAACTAGGGAAGCTAAAACACAAAATCTTAAATTAGGCAGGGATAATTTAGAACCAGTTGAAAGCTACAATTACTTAGGAGTAATGATTAACTCAGAGGGAAAACTACGAGAACAAAATCAGCCAGAGAATCAAAAGGCAAGTACAATATATAGCCATCTAGGAAAGGCATTTGTAGGTTAACAAGAATTGTCAACAAAAACCAAATGGCAGTATACAACACAATTTATTGTCCTACTCTCCTCTATAGCAGTGAAACCTGGCACTTAGCAGAGAAAACAGTAGAATACTAGCAGCTGAAATGAAATATCTAAGAAGAGTAGTATGGAAAACTAAAAGAGACAAAATCAGAAACACAAAAATAAGAGATAAACCCAAAGCAGATGGCATAAAAACTAAAATAGAAATAAATCAATTGAGATTGTTTGGGCATGTTAACAGAATGAATGACATTAATGACAATACAATAGCTAAATCAGTACACAGTGCCAAAACACAAGGTAAAAGACCAAAAGGCCGATCTCCGAGAAAGTGAGAAGAAAGAAAAGAAGTATTAAAGCAAAGAAATTTAACTTTCACGAAAGGAAACAGAAAATGTCAGGACAGGGCAGCCTGGAGAAAGATCATTTCGGGCATTTAAAATCCATACACCGGAAGGTAGAATGGGAGCTGATAAAGAAAGAAAGAGAAACTATCTATATCATGAACAAGTGGATACAGTTTGACTCCACTACTTACAAACACTAGGTTCATGATTCTTTGAGCTAAGTTAGTCAATGAATCCTATTCTATTTTGTTCATGGCTTTATAACTAGATCTAGCCTATAACATTGTGATCTTGGAAAAGACCAAACAATAAATACCCGTTGCTGACACTGGCAAATAGGGCTCTAAAGCCGTGACGTCACACGACCTTGACAACAAGGTCTCTGCCCGTTGTTGACACTGGCAATTGGCAAATGTCACCAGAGAATTGAGAATGCACACAGAACTGTCGATTCTGTTGTGGTCAGTTCGACTACTCAGTACTAATAACTATTGAAACTTTCAAGCGCTTTAGGTAGGCCTATCTGGAGAACAATAAACAGTAGAGACTTGACAACACTCGGCTCAGCACCGATCTGAGTCTCATTTCTTGTTCAACAGGTCTTATACTATAGGGTAACTACTGTAACAGTCTAGAGATTTAAAACTCTACATGCTTTAGATCTAGATTCTAGTTCTCTTTTCATGTTTTCAAGTGGACAACTACAGCTCAGAATTAGATCTAACAAATAGTGTAGGAACTACAATTTACATGCATTAGATCTAGATCTCATTTCATGTTCTCAAGTGGACTACAGTAACTGTACCAGCTCAGAATTGACAAGTCTTGTAGAAACTAGACCTACATCTTTACATATAGACTCTAGATCAATCTAGATCTAAATCGAAATTCAGATTGATATCAAAGGTCTAATCTAGGTATTCAAATAATTGTGGATAGATTTCATCATTCTCACCTCTAAATGTATCTAAGCTGATACCGACATCGAATACAACTTTGACCCACGTTCTCGCTGCTTAACCGTAAAATTACCGATACATATACTATAGTATAAACAATTCAAGATAACAATATAGATCTAGATCTAACTTTAAATAGATCTAGATCTAAATCTAATCTAGAATAAACAAATTTTAAAATTTCCCTATGGCTATGGAAAGCAATTATAAAGTAATTGAATTGAATTCAATAGAAAATCAAGGGTCTAGATCTAGAGATCTAAAGCTATAAAAAAGAAGCTGAAACAACACAAAATTAAGGAGAACCCTGAACATCAAGAAGAACTGTCAAAAATTAGGGTCGATATCGAACTAGATCTAGAGCTAGTGTTTGCCAAAGTGTTGCACGCTTCTAACATATGTCTATAAATGATGCAACGATTAAAAGGCGAGTCACCAAATCCCGACTTACATCCTCAACTGAAGGTAAAACTGAACACCAGATGATGCACACCACAAGGCCAACATTATCCAAAAACACAGAACCATTTAGATCCAGAAATCTAGCTCAAGAGCAACTCTTCAAGTTATAGATAAGATTGATATCTTATAGACTTGTTTGGGTGTACTTTTGTACAAATTTAAATAACCGATTCCTTCTCCAGTGCTCCACCACTTTAGATTGGAGTCTAGATCTAGATTGGAGGATGCCTAAAACATGCAGAGTCATCTCTTTTTTTTTTTTTAGTTGCACTCTCATCAACATGACTGCCGGCGACATGCAGTGCAGACGAGAGACGAGATACGCTTCTGGCAATAAAATAAATGGAAACATTGAGCGAAGGTCAGCAACCGTGACTGCTTTCTTTTATTCTTTCTACGCAACCCTCTACTGACAAATAAATACAAAACCAACATCTTAATTCTAGATCAACAATGATCTGCAAGTGGATCCCTAGCTGGCAGTGCGCAACATGTTCTGATATTATAACGGAGTGTCAACGAGTTGTCGTTTTTTTCTTTCTCACTCTGTGGTGATCTCTATCAACGATTTCGTTCTATTTTAACTGACAACATTCCTCTGTGAAATATAATACCTTGTTAGGTATAAGTCTACGACTACGACACTGCTGCTCAAAATTGCCAAGTATCTCTTTAAATCATATAATTACACACACACACACTTACATACACATACATAATAGGCTACAAAAGTGATTTATTTATTCATGCAAAACGAATGCAAAAGAGATAGGGATAGAACTCACTCACGCATGACTGGTGGCATTCATTTGGGTAAGAAAAACAACTAACCTCAACGTGACACACACCTGTCATTGGTTGAAGCTGATAAGAAACAATAGAGAAATGTGGGTTTGCATTTTGGACCCAAGAAAAAGCCTCACACCAGTAGAATTTTTTACAATACGAGTTTTAACACTATATTATAATATAATCGACAAGCAAGCCCGTAGACAATGATGATGATTATGATTACTCTTTTACCGCATTCTTTTGTTTCAACGATGAACTACACAATAAGTTACCGAGTGCAGGGTGATATCAAGTACCGATACAGTATTCAATATGTTAGGCGGGCTTTTCAGTGCATATCTAATGACCGGGAATGAAGGAATGAGTAACAGTAACAATAAAAAGTTTCGTGGATTACAGGCAAAACTGTACATTTCAAACTTTGACAGCTCTAAACTTAGGAACCACTGTACCCACAACCTCCATATTTCGCATGTAGATTTCAAATAGCCTGCTTTAGGTTCTTAGCGAATAAACTTTTGGGTCAAAAATAGTATTTTAATTGACTGGGAAAAAATTGTTTTGCCTGCAATCGACTAAAATATTTATTGTTATTTTTATTATATTCCTTCATTTCCAGTCATTAGATGCGCTGAAAGAGTAATCATAAATATCATTGTCTACGGGCATGCTTGTATTAAATATTTATATATATATATATATATATATATATATATTCAAGCTATTATTAAAGACCAAAATCATCCATTAATATGTCAAAGCAAAATGTCCAAACGCTCCAAAAAACTCATTTATTATTTTCTGTTAGAAAGAAAGATATATAAAAAAACATCATGACCATCATCTATGAAATTATTATCAATACCATCACCATTGAAGGTATTGTAACACCAAAACAATGTGCCACTTTTTGGACAAAAAAGTTGTATGTTATCTAATGCAGTCATGTCGTCCAAAAGAGAGGCTATACACTCATATCTAACGGTTTCTTTGGCATGACGTAGGATTTAATTTGTCAACATTTTTATGCATCAGATTCGGTGAGTCAAACCTGACATTTTGGTACCAACTTTGATGCATTTAGCGATGACGACAATGTTTTTCGCAAATTGTAGATCAAATAACATTACGTTGAGAAAGCAATCTTGCAAATGTTGTAAAGAAGGGAAGAAAAACATGTCACAGTCACGCAAAGAAAGGCAACATTTTTATTTATTTTTTTATACTTCACATGCTATGGTAGGCATCGGCAAATGGGAGTTGAATGTGATTTTGTTCACGGACTTTTAATATTTTGGAAGGTCACTTTCAGATCATACAAAAATTGACCCAAACATCACTGTCCTCATATAGGTACTTACAAGTGTAACCTTTCATTTGGAGATGTCTGTATAAGAGGTCTAAGCTTGAGCATTGCTGTGTCCTTTAGTTCCATTTTCTCTTTCATTCTTTTCTTTTGTCTCAGACAATGAGACGATTCGTACAGACATGGCAGGTGGTATGTCTGGCATGACTTAACTTCTCTCTTTCTTTCTTTATCAGTTCCCATTCTACCTTTTGGTGTATGGGTTCAGATACCCGAGATGATCTTTCTCCAGGATGCCCTGTCCTGGCAATACTGGCATTTTCTGTTTCCTTCCAAAAAGGTAAATTTCTATGCTTCGATGCCTCTTTTATATCTTCTTCCCACTTTCTCCGAGGTCTGCCTTTTGGTCTTTTACCTCGGGCTTTAGCACTGTATACTAATTTAGCTATTCTATTGTCATTCATTCTTTTTACATGCCCAAACCATCTCAATTGATTTGTTTCTACCTTAGTTTTTATGCCATCTGCTTTGGTTTGATCTCTTATTGTTGTGTTTCTGATTTTGTCTCTTTTCGTTTTCCCTACTACTCTTCTTAGACACTTCATTTCAGCTGCCTGTACTCTACTGTATTCTCTACTGTCTAAAGTCCAGGTTTCGCTGCCATAGAGGAGAGTACGACAATAAACTGTATTGTATACTACCATTTTGGTTTTTGTTGACAATTCTTGCTTACTTACAAAAGCCTTTCCTACATGGTTATATATTGCACTTGCCTTTTTGATTGTCTGGCTGATTTTGTTCTCGTGGTTTTCCCTCTGAGTTAATCATTATTCCTAGGTAATTGTAGCTTTGAACTTGTTCTAAATTCTCCCCGCCCAATTTAAGATTTTGTGTTTTAGCTTCCCGTTACTAGCATTGTTTTGGTTTTCTTTGCATTTACTCTCATTCCTCTTTTATTTAGTTCATTGTTCATAATGTTGATATTCGACTGAAGGTCACTTTCTGATTTTCCAAACAGAACTAAATCATCAGCAAATGAAAGCATTGATACATTTACTGGCTTGAGCTTCCGCATACCGAGATTCATTTTCTTTATTTTTGAGTATGCCTTTGCGACTGAATCCATAAATGTGATAAACAAAAGAGGACTTAGGATACAAACCCTGTCTTACTCCTATATCAACATCAAATTATGCAGATATGTTTCCAGCTACTCTCACTGCACATGTTGGTTTATTGTAAATAATAGCTTCTATTAAATTTTGCTTTACATTGTGTTCTTTTAAGGAAGGCCATAGTTCGTAACTCCTCACAGTGTTAAGTGCCTTTTCTAAGTCAATAAAACACAGGTACAAGTCAATGTTTCTCTCAAGGAATTTAACTATTGTGTCTAATTGTGAATATGTGGTCTTGTACACTTCTTCCTGGTGTAAATCCACTCTGATGCTCTTCAATCTGATCCTCTACTCTTTTTCCTTAATCTCATTTCCAGTATCCGGCATATACTTTTCCTGGAACGCTAAGTAGTAATATCCCTCTATAGTTTGACTTAACTTAAAACAGTTTAAACAGACATTTGAACTAAGTATGTCATTCAAAGATGTTGACCTAGATACCTTATCTAGATCTAGCCTTTAATGAATACTTTCTTTCTTTCTTTCTTTCTTTCTTTATCAATTCGCATACTATCTTCCAGTATATGTGTTTAAATGTCTGAAATGACCTTCATCGAGGTTACGTAGTAGTAGTAGCAGTAGTAGTAGTAGTACTGCTGCTGCTACTGCTACTGCTACTGCTATTGTTGCTGCTACTGAAAGTATTGTTACTACTACTGCTACTGCTACTACACATAATTTTTTAGAGTACAATTGGATGAAAGTACCAACATTAATAATTAAATTATATTACATGTGTACTTTTACATTGTACTTTGCTTTTGATGGGGGGGGGGGGGGGGGGGGGACCATAGACAAGAGGGCGATAGAGGATTACTAGAGGGAGCGAACAAGCTAGTGTAAGAAAGAAAGAGAGAGACACAGAGAGAGCCAGACAGGCAGAGACACATAGAGAGAGATGTACAGACAGACAGCAGAAAGAGAGAATGAGAGACAGACAGACAGACAGAGACACATAGAGAGAGACGTACAGACAGACACACAGAGACAGAGGCACATAGAGAGAGACATACAGACAGACAGAGATACAGGTAGGCAGACAGACAAACAAACAAACAGATAGATGGAGAGCATATTGATGATGACATCGAATTATGATGGCGAAGGATAAACAAATGTACATAGCAGTACCGACTATGCTGGTCCAAACGATGTACATACTACGTCAAATGATAACAACGCTAATAATGGCAATGCTTTAAACACATCATTACAGGGCAGCTACATGTATGTAACTTGTGTTGAAATCAACTGTAAGATTACTTTGGACACGACGTAACCGTGTACAAACAATAATGTAATTATTAACTACTATCATCTGGATGACTCGGGTTCGATTCCAAGTTCTGGCACATATCATTATCATTCCATGGCCCTCGTGGCAACTGAGTACAGACTCTTGACATTGTAATGCTCTCATCATTGGTTGTCCGAAACACATTATTGAGAGGTTGCAAAAGGTCAGAACAGGGCTGCCAGCATAACAACATTAATTAAGTCATTTGATCACATCTCAAATAAAGATCAATCAATCAATCAATCACCTGTTCTAAAAAACTTCACTGGTTGCCAGTTAAGTTTTGCATTGAATTTAAAAGTTATGTATTATGTATCATTCTGTAAAGTCATCCGAAGCTATATGCTTCTAAAAAAAAAAAAAAAAAAAAGAGGATTTTTTCTAATTTTGGTTATAAGTTATTTTCAACCTGAGACCCACTATTATGGAACAACACCAGTTTCAAAACCATGACCATGTCTTTCTATTAAATTTTTAAATGCAGTCTTAAAACTGAAACATTTACACGTGCATTCCAAACTCTTCCTTGTATCTTTATCATATATTATATATACATATTGAAAAAACATTTTTTTCAATACACACTATAAATACACACCTATAAATACACACCTATAAATGCTTTCATTATTTGTAAAATTGTAATTGTAACATTTTACTGGTAAGCGCTGGGTGTTATCATTAATATCATCATCATTATCATTATTATATTAGTAGTAGTAGTAGTAGTAAGTAGTATTATAATCAATGTTAGGTCTCCTTTCTGACCTGGCGAAAGCCATGGCGGTATGGAAAGCAATAGCAAACTAGCACATAGCGCCGTGGTGTGTCCAGAACGAAAACTTGCTCACTGAACCCAGTTACCATACGCTCAATGCTGAGTATTTGACCCACTTTACTTCACTTTTGATTTTAGTGTCTTTAGCGTTCAAATATATCTAAATTCTGTATTGTCGTTATTCGTAAACCCTCATTATTTTTGTATGATGTCACTGGTGCAATTCTAAACAGAGTATAAAATTACCATTATCAACTGTGTGGAATTGGGATTTTTTTAAAGACTTGTTTGATAAAAATATCATTGTTGTCAATTGATTTATTAGAACTGTTTTGTAAGTTGATGTTATTAGATTTATAAGGGTATCACTATCAGTTATATAAAATTTCTGTTATTTTCAAAATACGCATAATATTCATTTTTTTCTTTCTTTTAATTTTTTTCTTTTTCTTTTTTTTTTCTTCTTTTTTTTTTTGGCTGTCTTTCTTCCAAATAACGTCATCCATTCCGTACACATAATATCATGACGTACTTCTCCGTTGCAACAACCGCGTCTATTTCTATTTCTACCATAGTCCCCCTCCCTCAAACATGTCAGTCACAAACAAGAACAGAGCGTGAAGAAAGGTCTGCATTGTCATAGTATCATAGAATATTGTTATTACATGTTATTTCCACTATAATCGATATTGATCGGCGTGGATATTGATCACATAATGACACTATGTAATTTTGCCGCCGCATCGTGCAGCGAATCGATGTCGTCAGTTTTCACGCCGATGATGATGATGATGATGATGATGATGATGATGATAAAGTTAAGCGTGTTGAACTCTTGCTCTTTTTCAAAAACGCCAAAAGTTGACGAGGTATAGACGAGTAATATTCCCTGATTATTCTTATTGTCAGTATTATAATATTATGTTGAGACTTCGTTGAGAATGTGGCATCCGTGGCCAAGCCGCTAGCTTGCCGGACTGGGGGAATCATGAGGTCCTGGGTTTGAATCCTAGCAAACCTACGTCCGCCGTTGTTGTGTTCATTGGGGAAAACACTTAAAAACGCATCTACTCAGATGTAAAGGGGTACAAGCTCTTACTAACTTGGGAGTAAAAACCTGCGTCAGACTAGCGTCCTGGCCCGGAGGAGGAAATTTTTATCATCTGATCCCCTCCATGCTATTGCAATCGGGATAAGCTCCGGCTTTATGGGCCGTAATGGGAAGTAGATTTTGATAAAAATAAATCTAGAAAATTTTTCAACTGTTGTCGGGGTTCAAATTCCCTACCTTTAGGTGGAGAGGCCAACACCTTGCCTCTGGACTACCGAGCCCCCCACCCCCTTGTCATGGTTAATTGGAGTAATATGTTACCAGCATGCGCTTGATGCATGACATATATTAATATTCTTATGTACTTATTCTGTGTTCATAATATTAATTTTAATAATAAACACAAAGTCAGCGCTATTTCGATTCGGTTGTTCTTGTAAAAGCAGTCTGTACTAATTCTATAATAATAATATCATAGTTGTTGGCTTCAATCCTCCAAAGTAGAAACAGTCAGTACTAATTCTACAATAGTAATATCATAGTTGTTGACTTCAATCCTCCAAGGTAGAAACAATCAATACTAATTCTACAATAATAATATCATAGTTGTTAATTTCAAAATCTCCAAGGTAGAAACAGTCTGTACTAATTCTACAATAATAATATCATAGTTGCTGATAGGTAGAAACAGTCTGTACTAATTCTACAATAATAATATCATAGTTGTTGATAGGTAGAAACAGTCTGTACTAATTCTACAATAATAATATCATAGTTGCTGATAGGTAGAAACAGTCTGTACTAATTCTACAATAATAATATCATAGTTGTTGATAGATAGAAACAGTCTGTACTAATTCTACAATAATAATATCATAGTTGTTGATAGGTAGAAACAATCAGTACTAATTCTATAATAATAATATCATAGTTTTTTACTTTAAAATCTCCAAGGTAGAAACAGTCAGTACTAATTTTACAATAATAATATCATAGTTGTTGATAGGTAGAAACAGTCAGTACTAATTCTATAATAATAATATCATAGTTGTTGACTTTAGAATAAGAAAACAGTCTGTACTAATTCTACAATAATAATATCATAGTTTGTTGAATCTCCAAGGTAGAAACAGTCAGTACTAATTCTATAATAATAATATCATAGTTGTTGATAGAGAAACTTTAAAAATCTCCAAGTTGTTGATAGGTAAAACAGTCAGTACTAATTCTATAATAATAATATCATAGTTGTTGACTTTAAAATCTTCATAGGTAGAAACAGTCAGTACTAATTCTATAATAATAATATCATAGTTGTTGATAGGTAGAAACAGTCAGTACTAATTCTATAATAATAATATCATAGTTGTTGACTTTAAAATCTCCAAGGTAGAAACAGTCAGTACTAATTGTATAATAATAATATCATAGTTGTTGATAGGTAGAAACAGTCTGTACTAATTCTACAATAATAATATCATAGTTGTTGATTTAGATAGAAAACAGTCAGTACTAATTGTACAATAAAATATCATAGTTGTTGATAGGTAGAAACTTTAAAATTCTACAATGATAATATCATAGTTGTTGATGGGTAGAAACAGACAGTACTAATTCTATAATAATAATATCATAGTTGTTGACTTTAAAATCTCCAAGGTAGAAACAGTCAGTACTAATTCTATAATAAAATATCATAGTTGTTGATTTAAAATCTCCAAGGTAGAAACAGTCAGTACTAATTGTATAATAAAATATCATAGTTGTTGATAGGAAGAAACAGTCTGTACTAATTCTACAATGATAATATCATAGTTGTTGATAGGTAGAAACAGTCTGTACTAATTCTACAATAATAATATCATAGTTGTTGATAGGTAGAAACAGTCTGTACTAATTCTACAATGATAATATCATAGATGTTGAATTCAAAATCTCAAAGGTAGAAACAGTCAGTACTAATTCTATAATAAAATATCATAGTTGTTGATTTTAAAAGTCTCCAAGATAGAAAATCGATGGCGTTCGAGATTTCTTTACCAGCTGTCAGTGTTGTTGGGTTGTGTTGTCTGTGGTTGGTTTTTTATTTTTGTATTGACAGTGATTGGACAATAGTTTGCTTATTAGAGCATTGAAATAAGACAAACAAAGACACGGCAGAGTAATACTGACACGAGAGGAGAAAGGGGGGTAGATAAATGCAGGGAGGGAGAAGGGAAGGGAAAGGGAGAGATACAAAGAGAGACTTGAAGACAGGCAGAGAGAAGGAAAGGGACAAAGAGATGTTTAAGAAGAGAGGGAGGACGGGGGGGGCGGAGGAGGGAGGGGGGGAGTAAATATCTTTAATGTAGGTGTTGCTGACTACAGGACACCGAGAAATTTAACCACAAAAAATGAGTACATTTACGTTAAGATGTTAAGTGAACATTACAAACCGCGACTTTGATCTACTCATATGATAACAATCGCTACTATCCAACATTTCAATCAAGAGTTTAAAACTAATGGCAAATTTCACCTCCCATTTTTATAAACAATATCGTGTTTAATATATTCATACTGCTGCCCCCTCCTCTCTCTCTCTCTCTCTCTATCTCTCTCTCTCTCTCTCTCTCTCTCTCTCTCCCTCCCTCCCCTCTCTCTCTCTCTCTCTCTCTCTCTCTCGCTCTCGCTCTCGCTCCCCTCCCCTCCCCCCTCCCCCTCCCCCTCCCCCTCCCTCCCTCTCTCCTCTCTCTCTCTCTCTCTCTCTCTCTCTCTCTCTCTCTCTCTCTCTCTCTCTCTCTCTCTCTCTCTCTCTCTCTCTCCTCTCTCTCCCTCTTAAAATAAAATGTAGGTTAGGGTGTGCAATGACAGCAGATTATGATCAAGACCATTCAATACAATTTGACTTGAAAGAGTAAAAAAAGAAGAAAAAATAGAGGGGGTGAGGGAGGGAGAGACAGACAGACAGACTGACACTAATAATAATAATAATAATAATAATAATAATAATAATAATAATAATAATAATAATAATAATAATAATAATAAATAATAATAATAATAATAATAATAATAATAATAATAATAATAATAAATAATAATAATAATACATGTAATAATAATAATAATAATAATAATAATACATGTAATAATAATAATAATAATAATAATAATAATAATAATAATAATAATAATAATAATAATAAAATAATAATAATAATAATAATAATACATGTAATAATAATAATAATAATAATAATACATGTAATAATAATAATAATAATAATAATAATAATAATATACAGTTGAATTAGTACTTAGTTCATATGTGCATGTGCGTGTATCATATTAATAATCAGTGTTTTTGATGATGCAATACGTGGCAATTTATTATTATTGACGAAGTAACAACTGACGGTGATTAATAAACGAGAGTGAACTGAAAAGGAAACGTTGCTGACAATTTGGGGCGTGTGTGTATGTATGCATGAGTGTGAGTGCATGTGTGTATTTGGGTTTAAATTATAATATGAGTGTGGGTGGGTGTGTGTGGGTGACGATAGGTTTTGCTGATTTTTCTTCGGTCTTTTTTATTGTTGTTGTGGTTTTGGTGTGTGTTTTTGTTCTTTATGTGAAGTTTTGTTGTTCTTTTCGTGTTTTTGTTGTTCTTTTTGTTGTTTTTGGGTTTTTGATTTTGTTTTTGTTTTTTTTTGTTGTTGGGTTTTTTTGGAGGAGGGGGGTTTGTTTTGGTTTTTGGGCTTTACTTTTGTTTTGTTTTTCGCGAAATGGGGGCGAGGAACTTCTAAACAATTTTCCACCATGGCTGCTGGTGAATCATTTTATCACGGTAAGTATTCTTCCATTGTCGATATTTTTATACAAATATATATTCTACCATTGTCGATATTTTTATCCAAATAGATATTATTTATACCAATACCATTGTCGATATTTCATCACGGCAACAAAGGAATATTCTCTATCTCGGCAGATGTTCACATTATAAATAATGAACCCTCATAAACTATAAACTTATTGTTTTCCACTTTTTGTACGTGTGTGTTGACGACACAACGCGAGACGAAGAGGTCGCTAGCTAAACTGCTAAACGTGTGGAGCTTAGTGCAGTTCGTTGTACGTTGGTGAATGGCAACGGTTGCACCACCTTCCCAGTCAAGACAAACAAACAAACAAACAAACGACCAACAACAAAATCAAAAACACAACAAAAAAAACAACTAACCAAATACAAACGGACCGTCATACAATTTTTTGGAAAAGACGACAACAACAATAATGAAACAAAAACAAACCACAAAAAATGTATTAAAAAAAAAACCAAAAAGACCACAAAAATGTATTTTAAAAAAAAACCAAAAAACCACAAAAAATGTATTTAAAAAAAAAAAACAAAAAGACCACAAAAAATGTATTAAAAAAAAAAAACCAAAAAGACCACAAAAAAAAAATTATTTTTTAAAAACCCCGAAAAAGACCAACAACCCACAATCCCAATCAAACCAAACAAACCTCGAGGGTTTTTGTTGTTGTTTTGTTTTGGGGGAATTGAATTCGTATTCAATTGAATTTACCGCGTCCACCATTTGCGGTGATTTCAGGGTTGCATTTTATAAGAGAAAGCAGCAAGGTGAAGGAAGGATAACAGGTAAAACTGCGAAAGGAAAGAAGTAGGACCTCCCAGCAACCCTCGCCATACGCCCACCCTCAGAGAGGACAAACACAATCACAGGTTGTTGAAACAAAACATAGATTTTACGCTGAGCAGTACGACATGTTGCTGTTGATGTTTAGTTATAGGTAGAAGTACTAGTAGTAGCACTGACGGCAGTAGTGGAAGTAGTAGTAGTAGTAGTAGTAGTAGTAGTAGTAGTGCTAGTAGTAGGACAGCAGTAGTGGAAGTAGTAGTAGTAGTAGTAGTAGCAGTAGTGCTAGTAGTAGCAGTAGTAGTAGTAGCAGTAGTAGTAGTAGTAGTAGTAGTAGTAGTAGTAGTAGTAGCACTGACAGCAGTAGTAGTAGCACTAGCAGTAGTAGTAGTAGTAGTAGTAGTAGTAGTAGCAGTAGTACTAGTAGTAGTAGTAGTAGCATCAGTAGTAGTAGTAGTAGTAGTAGTAGCAGCAGCAATAGTAGTAGTAGTAGTAGTAGTAGCAGCAGTAGTAGTAGTAGTAGTAGTAGTAGTAGTAGTAGTAATACACATATTAGTAGTAGTACTAGTAGTAGTAGTAGTAGTAGTAGTAGTAGTAGTAGTAGTAGTAGTAGTAGTAATAGTAGTATAGTAGTAGTAGTAGTAGTAGTAGTAGTAGTAATACACATAGTAGTAGTAGTAGTAGTAGTAGTAGTAGTAGTAGTAGTAGTAGTAGTAGTAGTAGTAGTAGTAATAGTAGTAGTAGTAGTAGTAGTAGTAG
>JAXRKP010003220.1:17500-21031 GCA_037039925.1 Doris montereyensis | reverse complement strand
AGAGAGAGAGAGAGAGAGAGAGAGAGAGAGAGAGAGAGAGAGAGAGAGAGAGAGAGAGAGAGAGAGAGAGAGAGAGAGAGAGAGAGAGAGAGAGAGAGAGAGAGAGAGAGAGAGAGAGAGAGAGAGAGAGAGAGAGAGAGAGAGAGAGAGAGAGAGAGAGAGAGAGAGAGAGAGAGAGAGAGAGAGAGAGAGATAATATTTCCCAAGATGAAAGTACAATGTCCAAATCTAAATACTATAACCCTCTTAAACATTGACGTCAAAATTGTTCTTTTTTTTTTTCACAAAGGCTGAGCATTTATTGAAGGCCTACTGTCCACAATTTTCGACCTCCAAAATATTCTTTTACCACATCTATTCATTTGATCTACTTTAGCCAGACTATGAATTTCATAGTGTCTTTAATTTACACAGTCACTCTTAAACAACATTTCAACAGCAGGCGTCATCTAAGGCTGACCTATCGATTTTGTGAAACCAGTATTTTTTGTCCAATTGCCAGCACAAAGAGCTTACCAGCTATATTATATCTTTTGTTAAACTAGGAACAGGTATGTCAAGGTATTCTATCAAGAGACGAGATCGATACTGATTCTCAAATACAACGGCTACTGCTAGTCATGATTTCTTTCCGCCAAAGAAATTTTGCTCTTGAAACTTTAAAAATTCGTATTGTGCGCCCCTTCAGTGCGACTCAATGGCTATCGATGTGGATGTGGCTATTCGAGCCTTTGACTTCTTGCATTCTATTCCTTATTTTGTTTATCTCCTTGTATTTTTCTGAATTCATAACCTTTACATCTTCTTTTTCTCTATTGTTTGTTTAACAATATCATATGAAGTGGTGATCTCAATTATTTCTTCTTCGCGCGTGATTTAATTATCCCTGAGAAAAGATGCCAGTCATTGTTCACTTGTAGATTCCGATGCCATGTTGGGATAATGAATGACATATTAAAAAGACAACGTAGACACACTGGCATAAACTTACGAAACCAACGTAGTCATGGCAACGTTAACGATTAAATCAGAAGAAAGATACAATTCAAATTAAACGAGCTACCATTGAGGGAAAGACAAGATAACGGAACAAAACAGAAAAGAACACAACCTTTGTCTCCCTGTAAAACGAATTTTTAAAAGATTGCCGAGCACACTGTGATAATCAATCTCTTCCGTCCCATTTTGAAAGGAAAATACAGCACCCATCCACACATCATCCATCCACACATCACCCATCCACACATCACCCATCCACACATCACCCATCCACACATCACCCATCCATCCACACATCACCCATCCACACATCATCCATCCACACAGCACCCATCCACACATCACCCATCCACACATCATCCATCCACACATCACCTATCCACACATAACCCATCCACACATCACCCATCCACACAACACCCATCCACACATCATCCATCCACACAACACCCATCCACATCACCCATCCACACATCACCCATCCACACATCACCCATCCACACATCACCCATCCACACATCACCCATCCACACATCATCCATCCAAACACATAACACACACACACGCACACACACACACATTAAAAGCAAGCGAAAACGAAACATGCAACAAATACATGTATAAACGATCTAAAACAGGGATGAAAAGGCACTAATACATCCCATAATACAACAATAACAGATAAGTTGAACATGATTTTACACGTCATCAAATGGGACTCGAGTAATTCAAAAATCTATTTAGATTTAATGATCTATTTAGATTTAAAGATGATGATGCAAGCAGATTAAGTCCAGTACCAATGACATAAGTTAACACATTGTACAGACGACATCTCGGTCAGCTTGTCTAAACGGCACCAGACCCCATCCGTCCATTTCCACTTCCACACTCTTCCTTCTCGCCCTCTATCCAGCGTGAAGCTATGAAGCGAAACCACGTGACATCAGACTGCTTCATCACAACAAGGCTGCAACTAACTACATGACGATATATTACCATACGACTGCCATGGGAGGTTGCGCTCATTCTTTGCCGTGATGTATGCTATGTGACCTTTATCACATGAACTCTGCGCCATTAGTCCTATGAAGAGGGAAACAGGACAAGCTCTAATTGCATTAAGACTTTTGAGGGAACATCGTGAGCATTGACCCATTCAGCTGGCTTTGTTTCTTTGTGGTTCCAACTAATTTTGTTTGGAGTTACATCCCTTGGTGTGCTTACCTTAGACTCATGTGGGGCCACCTCTTCTTGGCGGATGAAAATACTAGATGGTCTTGACTTGGTCTTTGTCTTGCTTGATTGATTTATCCTTAGATTTCTATAATTTAATTTTCAGGCTTGGACGTACACTGTGATGACTAAAGTGGTCCTCTTGAAATAAGAGAGAGAGAGAGAGAGGAGAGAGAGAGAGAGAGAGAGAGAGAGAGAGAGAGAGAGAGAGAGAGAGAGAGAGAGAGAGAGAGAGAGAGAGAGAGAGAGAGAGAGAGAGAGAGAGAAAGAGAGAAAGAGAGAGAGAGAGAGAGAGAGAGAGAGAGAGAGAGAGAGAGAGAGAGAGAGAGAGAGAGAGAGAGAGAGAGAGAGAGAGAGAGAGAGAGAGAGAGAGAGAGAGAGAGAGAGAGAGAGATAAAGAGAGAGAGGGAAAACTATAGAGGTAAGAAAGAGAAAGTTGGGAGTATTGTGCAGTTGTGCCTTATAACTTGTAGTGTAACATCGTGATTGTGGGTCGCTTGTCTGTTTGGATGGCGCATAGTGACACACGTTCCTAAGTCCGAGTGTGGTATATAGATAATGTTGTATCATTATAACAATCATTATTATGATTATGATTGCGATTATGATTTTGATTATTATTATTATTATTATTATAATTATTATTATTTTTTTTATTATTATTAGTAGTAATAGTAGTAGTAGTAGTAGTAGTAGTAGTAGTAGTAGTAGTAGTAGTAGTAGTAGTACTAGTAGTAGTAGTAGTAGTAGTAGTAGTGGTGGTAGTAGTAGTAGGTAGTAGTAGTAGTAGCAGTAGTAGTAGTAGTAGTAGTAGTAGTAGCAGCAGTAGTAGTAGTAGTAGTAGTAGTAGTAGTAGTAGTAGTAGTAGTAGTAGTAGTAGTAGTATTTGTATTATTGTTATTGTTATTGATATTGCTAATATAACCATTGATATCAATGATGCTATTATCGAGAACATCATGGTTTATAGGAGGCTTATAATTTCTTCATAATATATATTTTTATAAATCTATACATTTAATGATTAACGTAAGTTAAATTTGTTTTTAGTTTACATGCATTGATGTATTCTTTTATGTTTCAAACGGAAATTCTGATAACACAACTATAACTTCCTTTTTATAAAGATTAATAAAGATGATTGAATTGAATTGAATTGATCTAAGTAAATTAAATGGAATTGAATTGAATTGAATTGAATTATGAGATTCGCGATTATCTTACACTTAGAATGCATTATTGAAAGGTCACAGCCTGATGGGTCGCGGCTATTCGAATACTGCCAAACATAAATAG
>JAXRKP010003220.1:5000-12500 GCA_037039925.1 Doris montereyensis | reverse complement strand
TTGCTGCATCATTGACGAGTTCAGTGATTTCCTCAACAGATGGGGGTAAAAAGTAGGAAAGTGGTGGTGGTGATGTGATGAATTTCGTACCATTAGTTTTAATGGTGTCAGTGTCAGTCTTTTCGTCAAGATCCGATCGAATGGTGACAATTTTGTCAACGAAATATTTATTGAATATCTTAGCTAATTCTTCGTCATTTGTGTATGATGGTAAGGAAGATGATGGGTGTTCGTGTTTCATGAGTCTATTTATGATGTTAAAAAGTTCTTTGCTATTGCCCTTGTGCTCAACGATGTTGTCTCTGGTATATGTACGTTTGCATTCGTTTATCAGTCCATTTGTTTCGTTTTTTGCTTTGGAATATAGTTCTTTGTGAATGAGAGCTTAGATTTTCGCCAAGTTTCTTCGGCTGCTCTTCTCTTTCGCTTTGAGATTAGTATTTCATCACAAAACCATTTGATGTCCGGTCGCACTGTTACAACTTTTGTAATCATGTCTGTTAAGTATTTGGACCACAATTTTGTTAAATAGTGAAATTTTTGTCTCAACTGTCCTAGCTTCCTCGAGGCTCTTAGTTATCTCTGATTTGACAATGTCGCTTTTAAAACTTTCCATGTCCAATGGTTTTTTTGTCCTATACGAAATCGACTTTTTTTATGTATGGTCTTTTTCAGTTTCAAGTGAAATATTACGCTTTGATGGTCTGAGATGTGGTTGTTTTCTACGCGTACATCTTGCAAGAGGTTGTCATTGGAATGGCTCATAACAAGGTCAAGTGTTTCAGTTATATGTGTTCGTGATTTAACATGTTGGATCAGGTTGCATGCCTCGATGCTGTTTATGGATGGTTGCATAGAGTTTATAAGTTCGATGTCCAATGCCGTTTTAAAAACACCATTAGTCCACCTTCTCTGCCGTGGGGATGGTCCCGTTTAACAAAAGAGTAACCAGATGGTAATATGTCATTCAAAATGCAATCACTATCATCTTTTAGCCAAGTTTCTGTTATGAAAAGTAAGTCTATGTCACAGTCAATTATGTATTCGTTCAGTAGTGGGTTTGTTTTATTACGAATAGGGGTGTGCATTTAACAGCACAATATTTAAAGGGTCTAAATCAGACACATTTGTGGTGTTTGGTGTCGGTCTAATGAAAAGTAAATTGTTGGTATTGGAGTGCCGTTTTTGTTTTTGTTTATTGAATCTTCCGCCCCTCTTTCCTCTTTGTAGGCGTTTGTATGTGTTTCTATATAAGTGGTAGTGCCTCAACAAGTCAATGACTGGCAAATGTAGACTACTGTAATGACGATGTGTTATGAGATCACTTGCCTTGTATGTAATGGCTGGAATAATGCCAGTCTTATTATTGAGAATGCCCATTGTCCGTGATGGATAAAAAACAGTTCACAATAAAACTAACGATTGAAACTTGAAGACCAAGCTCCACATCTGTATAATAATGTAAAAAATTCACATATTCGAAACCACTGTTATATAAATCTACCAATGTTGCACAAAAGGATTCACCGTTTAAAGTTGATTAGTTATATATAAATTATGTCACACTTTGATATCTAAAACAAGCAAAAATCAAGGGGAAAATCAGAGCTGAAACTGGGGAGCCTATGGCGTAACAATCACAGTTTATAATGGTAATAATAAAAATATTTAATAATAATACAATAACAATATGATAATAATAATAATAATAACAACAATAATTGTAATAATAATAATAATAATAATAATAATAATAATAATTATAACAATAATAATAATAATTGTTGTGACGAATGACGTATATACCTATGTGTGATTATCTCCCTTTGCATATGTATTTATATCATTTGTCATTACTATGTTGCTCATCCATGTCACCATATATATATATATATATATATATATATATATATATATATATATATATATATATATATGTATATATATATATATATGTATCAGTGTCCAATGTATCCAATGTATAACAGGTATATCCAATACCATATTATGATTACATGTTGTTATTTGTCCTCCTTCGATGTATTATCCCTTGTGTAAGCAATAGTAACCACCGTTGTAATATATCGAGTACAATCGTGCCATGTCATCAACGCATTAAAATATTAATTGTTCTGTATGTAAATCTTGGCCTTCCTTGTTTGTGATTTACCATAACCACAACATTGGCGACGAGAATAATCAACCCAAAGACGGAGAAGCCTGCCTTGCCAAGCCTGCCTGCCTGCCTGCCTGCCTTGCTGCCAAGCCTGTCTGCCTGCCTGCCTCGCTGCCTGCCTTGCTGCCAAGCCTGCCTGCCTGCCTGCCTGCCTTGCTGCCAAGCCTGTCTGCCTGCCTGCCTCGCTGCCTGCCTTGCTGCCAAGCCTGCCTGCCTGCCTGCCTTGCTGCCAAGCCTGCCTCGCTGCCTGCCTGCCTTCCTCCCTTGCCAAGCCTGCCTGCTGCCTGCCTTCCTCCCTTGCCAAGCCTGCCTGCCTTGCCAAGCCTGCCTGCCTGCCTTCCTCCCCTGCCAAGCCTGCCTGCCTTGCCAAGCCTGCCTGCCTGCCTTCCTCCCTTGCCAAGCCTGCCTGCCAAGCCTGCCAAGCCTGCCTCCCTTGCCAAGCCTGCCTTCCTCCTGCCTTGCCAAGCCTGCCTTGCCAAGCCTTGCCAAGCCTGCCTCCCTGCCAAGCCTGCCTCCCCTGCCTTGCCAAGCCTGCCTTGCCAAGCCTGCCTCCCTTGCCAAGCCTGCCTTGCCAAGCCTGCCTTGCCAAGCCTGCCTTGCCAAGCCTGCCCTTGCCAAGCCTGCCTTGCCAAGCCTGCCTCCCTTGCCAAGCCTGCCTTGTGTAAGCCTTGCCAAGCCTGCCTTGCCAAGCCTGCCTTGCCAAGCCTGCCTTGCCAAGCCTGCCTTGCCAAGCCTGCCTTGCCAAGCCTGCTGCCTGCCTTGCCAAGCCTGCCTTGCCAAGCCTGCCTTGCCAAGCCTGCCTCCTTGCCTGCCTGCCTTGCCAAGCCCTGCCTCCCTTGCCAAGCCTGCCTTGCCAAGCCTGCCAAGCCTGCCTTGCCAAGCCTGCCTTGCCAAGCCTCCTTACCAAGCCTGCCTTGCCAAGCCTGCCTTGCCAAGCCTGCCTTGCCAAGCCACTGCCTTGCCAACCTGCCTTGCCAAGCCTGCCTTGCCAAGCCTGCCTCGCTGCCTGCCTTGCCAAGCCTGCCTGCCTTGCCATGCCTGCCTTGCCAAGCCTGCCTGGCTTGCCAAGCCTGCCTCTGCAAGCCTGCCTTGCCAAGCCTGCCTTGCCAAGCCTGCCTTGCCAAGCCTGCTTGCTTGCCTTGCCAAGCCTGCCTGCCTGCCTCGCCCTGCCTGCCTTGCTGCCTGCCTGCCTGGCTGCCTCCTGGCTTGCCAAGCCTGCCTGCCAAGCCTGCCTGGCTGCCTGCCTGCCTGCCTTGCCAAGCCTGCCTGCCTGCCAAGCCTGCCTTGCCAAGCCTGCCTTGCCAAGCCTGCCTTGCCAAGCCTGTCTTGCCAAGCCTGCGCCACCACCTGCCTGCCTTGCCAAGCCTGCCTTGCCCTTGCCAAGCCTGCCTGCCTTGCCAAGCCTGCCTGCCTTGCTGCCTGCCTGCCTTGCCAAGCCTGCCTCGCTGCCTGCCTGCCTTGCTGCCTCCTGCCTGCCTTGCCAAGCCTGCCTTGCCTTGCCCTGCCTGCCTGCCTTGCCAGCCTGCCTTGCTGCTGCCTGCCCTTCCAAGCCTGCCTTGCTGCCTGCCTGCCTTGCCCTGCCTGCCTCCAAGTCTGCTGCTGCCTGCCTTGCCAAGCCTGCCTTGCTGCCTGCCTTGCCCTGCCTGCCTTGCCAAGCCTGCCTCGCTGCCTGCCTGCCTTGCTGCCTGCCTGCCTGGCTGCCTGCCTGCCAAGCCTGCCTGCCTGCCTGCCTGCCAAGCCTGCCTCGCTGCCTGCCTGCCTTGCTGCCTGCCTGCCTGGCTTGCCAAGCCTGCCTTGCTGCCTGCCTGCCTTGCCAAGCCTGCCTTGCTGCCAAGCCTGCCTCTGTCTGCCTGCCTGCCTTGCTGCCTGCCTGCCTGCCTGCCTTGCCAAGCCTGCCTTGCCAAGCCTGCCCCCCTTGCTGCTTGCCTTGCCAAGCCTCCTGCCTTACTTAAGCCTGCCTTGCTGCCTGCCTGCCTGCCTTGCCAAGCCTGCCTTGCCAAGCCTGCCTGCCTTGCCAAGGCTGCCTTGCCAAGCCTGCCTTGCCAAGCTGCCTTGCTGCCTGCCTGCTCGCTGCCTGCCTGCCTTGCTGCCTGCCTGGCTTGCCAAGCCTGCCTTGCTGCCTGCCTGGCTTGCCAAGCCTGCCTTGCTGCCTGCCTGCCTTGCTGCAAGCCTGCCTCTGCCTGCCTGCCTTTGCCAAGCCTGCCTGCCTTGCCAAGCCTCCTGCCTTTGCCAAGCCTGCCTTCCTTGCCAAGCCTGCCTCCTGCCTCTTGCCTCGCTGCCTGCCTTCCTTGCCAAGCCTGCCTGCCAAGCCTGCCTCCTGCCTGGCTGCCTGCCTGCCTTGCCAAGCCTGCCTTGCCCTTGCCAAGCCTGCCTGCCTTGCCAAGCCTGCCTGCCTGCTGCCTGCCTGCCTTCCTTGCCAAGCCTGCCTTGCCAAGCCTGCCTTGCCAAGCCTGCCTCGCTGCCTGCCTTGCCAAGCCTGCCTTGCGCTTGCCACGCCCTGCCTGCCTTGCCAAGCCTGCCTTGCCAAGCCTGCCTCCCCTTGCCAAGCCTGCCTCCCTTGCCTGGCTGCCTGCCTGCCTTGCCAAGCCTGCCTTCCTTGCCAAGCCTGCCTGCCTTGCCAAGCCTGCCTGCCTGCCAAGCCTTGCCAAGCCTGCCTTGCCAAGCCTGCCTCCCTGCCAAGCCTGCCTGCCTTGCCAAGCCTGCCTCTGCCTGCCTGCCTGCCTGCCTGCCTTGCCAAGCCTGCCTTGCCTGCCTGCCTGCCTTCCCTGCCTGCCTGCCTTGCCAAGCCTGCCTCGCTGCCTGCCTTGCCAAGCCTGCCTCGCTGCCTGCCTTGCCAAGCCTGCCTCCCTGCCTGCCTGCCTTGCCAAGCCTGCCTTGCTGCCTGCCTGCCTTGCCAAGCCTGCCTCGCTGCCTGCCTGCCTTGCCAAGCCTGCCTCGCTGCCTGCCTTGCCAAGCCTGCCTGGCTGCCTGCCTGGCTTGCCAAGCCTGCCTCGCTGCCTGCCTGCCTTGCCAAGCCTGCCTGCCTGCCTTGCCAAGCCTGCCTTGCCAAGCCTGCCTTTGCCAAGCCTGCCTTGCCAAGCCTGCCTTGCCAAGCCTGCCTTGCCAAGCCTGCCTTGCTGCCTGCCTTGCCAAGCCTGCCTTTGCCAAGCCTTGCCCCGCTGCCTGCCTTGCCAAGCCTGCCCTGCTACCTGCCTGCCTGCCCTGCCTGCAAGCCTGCCTTGCTGCCAAGTCTTCCTGCTGCTTGCCTGCCTTGTCAAGTCTGCTTGCTGTCAGCACTGCTTGCCGCCTGCCCTGCTTCTCATCCGGTCTCACTGCTAGCCATGCTGCCTGCCCCACACCGCTAGACCTACCTGCCTTGCCAGCTTACCTGTTCTGCTGCTTGCTGTTTTCCCTGCCGTTGACCGACTAGTGAGAGTGAGACGAATCGCCAGCCGATCGTCTTACCCTGCTGAGATTCGTACCAACCTCTACCAGCTGTGATGACAGCCCCATCCAACGACGAGTTGATCAAACTGTTGCGTGACCAACTGGAACAACAACGCCTTCAGACAGAAACCCTGATGGCTCTGGTGATGGAGAGGCCGAAAACAGCCGTGACCAACACCAAGTTCAATGAGTTTGACTCAAGTACAGAACTCTGGACGGACTATTGGACACGGTTCCGAACGTTTGTGAAGGCCAACTAAATCCCGGTAGACAGAACGTCGGAAATATTCTTGACAAATCAGTCTGGTGCCACCTACAAACTACTGGCAAACTTGGCACGCCAGTCTGACCACCACGCGACGTCAATGACTTATCGATGGAGGAGATTATGCAACATATGGCCGACAACTACAACCCAATGCTATTTGTGGTCAGAGAACGGTACAAGTTCCGGACGAAGACGGAGAGGCGCCCAGGAAGAACGCTCACGAACTCGCCGCTAGAATCCGTCAGGAGGCGGCAACCTGCGATTTTGCTTCCATAAAGAAGCCCTTGGATGAGGCGATGAGAACTCGGTTCGTTTGCTACATCAGCAACGAATCCACTATCAAAGCCTTGTTTAAGGTGAAGGACGATGAATTATCATTCAAGCGAGCGATCCAGATTGCTGCCGAAGCTGAGGATGCTGCAAAGTTGCCAAGGAGACGACGGGAACGGCTGACGCAGAGGTCTTTAAGCTAGGACGAAAACCTTTTAGACCTCTCCGCAATACTGAACCGTCAAATCTGGGCCAACCAAGGGGTCAACAGAGAAGACTTTGTTACTGATGCAATGGGCCTCACTCACAGGACACTTGCCGCTTCAAGGAAACAGCGTGTGATTTCTGTGGTATCAAAGGCCACATTAAGCACGCCTGTCTCAAAAAGAAGCACCATCAGACTGTGTTGGTGAGGCACGTAAAATCGAAAACACGCACAGTCAGGTGGAACACAGCTCAACCCCTGACTCAGACATGCTATCTCAGGAAGACACCCGTTGTTTTTGAGGTGGACACTGGGTCTAGGGACAACTTCATCTCCCAGAGAACTTGGACCCGTCTAGGGAGACCGCCACTATCGCCTTCAACCTGCCAATACCGACACAAAGCTATCGGTGGTTGGTGTGGCTAAACTATCAACAACAATATCAAAGACTACGACGGCAGAGATATTGTTTGTGGTGACAAACGTCAACCTTAACCTCCTGGGCAGGACAGCGATCAAAGATCTTCACATATCCGTGGACAATCTTATTGACAGAGGCTCCGATATCCACACAATCGATGACGGTTCCTCTTTGCACAGGCGGACCCGTTACCTAGTGGCTTTATTCCTGGTGAGCTACTCGACGGTCGTCAAATTAGAGCGAGGATAGACGTTATCCTCCCTAAAATGACAAACGCTACGGACACTGACACTGGTAACACTCTAGTCTCAAAATTTAAGGAAAACAGCCCTTGTTATGCCTTATCTTTTAAAAGGGTGTGTAAAGACAAGTGGATGGCAGCGACCATTATATCTTCTGTGGGCCGACGTCTGTTGGATGTAAGAGTGTAGCCGGACGGACCTATATGGCGGAGACACGTGGACCAGCTACGCTCCCGCCAGGTGAATATGAAACATTAATGCTGTGATTCACTGGATTTAGATTGGACATTCAAACAGAGACTTTGCTTTCTTGGTACCTAGTTTTCAGTGTTTTTCATTTCAGTGCATCATATCATATATATGGACAGGCTATTTATGCCTTCAGTTACTCTAGTGCCTTCAGGCTAAGGGAGGTGTTGTGACGAATGACGTATATACGTATGTGTGATTATCTCCTTTGCATATGTATTTATATTACTTGTCATAACTATG
>JAXRKP010003220.1:0-2500 GCA_037039925.1 Doris montereyensis | reverse complement strand
CTTTATTGATATATCAATCTATTCCAAAATTAACGTTGAGCTTTATCTACAATATTATGCACGCCTGAGCAGATCAAGTACTTAAATATTTTGATATCATTTATTCCTTTCACGAACAAACGATAAGTCGCAGCATAATGCGATATTTGAAACCATTCTGTATTTCATAAATCTTTGGCTGATACTGGCTTCAATAGCCGATTCAATGTGCAATTTTATATTACTTAGATGTCATCTTGGATTTGACAGTTTTACCGAGACAGAATTCAAATTGATATTACATGAAAAATTCTAATCATTGGCAAGGCAAACGATGTGTAATGCTCAACATCTCGTGTAATTGGAGTTGAACGCAAATTTCTTGGCCTAACGTGCAAAGATGCAAAGGGAGAGAGAGAGAGAGAGAGAGAGAGAGAGAGAGAGAGAGAGAGAGAGAGAGAGAGAGAGAGAGAGAGAGAGAGAGAGAGAGAGAGAGAGAGAGGAGACAGACAGACAGACAGACGGACAGATGTACAGACAGACATATAAAGCAGACAGACAGACAGACAGACAGATAGACAGACAGGTAGACAGACTGAGAGGCAGACAGACAGACAGGCAGGCAGACACAAATAAATCATATTTCTGGTCGCTGCACGTTTTTGTTGGTGTCTGCGTTTCCGAGCCAAAAAGTATAATTCAAATATTTATGCTACTGTAGAGGTCTTTCAAATATTTATTTCGCCTAATGGATTCACTTCAGTGTGCACTCAGTCGAACTCTAAGGATGAAATTGATAATTACTACTTATGAAAATGCAGCTGCTGTTTGCAATACATTATAAAATGTATAATAACAAAGTATTGATGGAAAAACAAAATATAAAGCCATGAGGATGGGCGAGTGGCCTTGTCTTTTAGCCTCAGGATTTGTGTTACCAAGCAAACAAGCTATCGCAGGCTTAAGTCATGAGTTGACTGGCGAAGACACATTGCTCAAGATAAGAAGCTTTGTCTGTCAACGTTGTTACAGAGTCACTTCCCATTCCCAGCTGCCGCAACCACGCCCCCACCCCCCACCCTCCCATCTCCAGTATGCCAGTCCCATAATAAAGTCTCTCAATCTTCTGTAAATCTGACTTAGCTCAGCTATATTGGGTACACGAGATGTCAAAGCCCAGAACTTTGACCTCTTCGAATGACGAATACAACGATAGCATCATGATCTTTTGAAAAAAAAAAAGAAAGTTTCATTATAAGGCTCGAAATGTGCCTTGATTTCCATGCAAATATCGACATAAGACATAAGACATAAGACATAAGACATATTAAAGTTCACATTATGCTATTTCGGTCAGATGGAACCAAGGAATCTCGTATTCTGGGAACTATTTTTAAATTTATGTAACTCAAGAGTCATCTATGAACACGAGAAGAACTATTTGTTTTCTTTATGTAACTCAAGAGTCATCTATGAACACGAGTTGAACTATATTTTAAATTTATGTAACTCAAGAGTCATCTATGAACACGAGTTCAAGGTACAACTTGTCCATTCCATTGTCAAAGTCAGAATATATTTATGGCTTCACGTGCCCAATTTAGCAATGGGGGCAAAGACAACCTAACGATATCAAAAGATGCGTCTAAGTTGCATTATTTCTCACTACTACTTCAGAAATCTCCTACCCTCCCCCTCGCCCATCCCACCACAAAGAAAAAGTAACTAACAGCCACTGGTCCCGCAAATAAACACAAACAATTAAATACCAAAAGCCAAATGACTCTTTTCCCACCCACTCACCCCCCCCCCTCCACCACCACCAAACGAAATACAAACAGAAAGAAAACACAACAACAAATCGACAATAACGATAGACAAAAACAAAGAAAGAGAGCAAACGATAGCTCATGGAAATGAAAGTGGACATAAGCAATGAGTCAATCGAACACAAGCTGCAATATTCCCATTCTTTACGCAGACGATGAATCGTCACAACCGATGATCGTCTATCACGCGATTGGCTCATTTATTTTCAATATGTAGGTCAACTGATGGTCCGTCAAAAGAACATTTCGCATCAATACAGGAAGAAACTATATTCATTCTGGGTTTCATATTATTATTATTTCGAGCCCAGAAAATTATCAAGGTTCACATTGGCGTTCCTCAAATCCCAATCTGTGTGGTTATGCAAAAGGGTAACCCATCAATCCTAGTCGCTGCTTTTAATCGCTTTTTATTTTTAGGATCGTACTGTTATAGAACAACCCGTTCGAAAAGTTCACAATCACCCATAATAATATCACAGCCAGCTTACAACGGATGATTCAATGTTAAACCTCTGGCCAATGGATCAAAACGCAAATTTCATCCGATCGTCATCAAAATTGTTATCACTGTTAGTTATCTAATATCTTGACGGGTTTTAACGCACTAAACACACACACACACACACACACACACACATGCACATACACACAGAGTAATATTCACACACATACACACGAAAACACACCTA
>JAXRKP010000322.1:355000-357655 GCA_037039925.1 Doris montereyensis | reverse complement strand
GCATTGCTCGAAAAGCATTGGTTGGTGTGCAATGCACAGTTTGGGGATTATCGGAACCTTTTTTTTTTCATTGTTTTACCACTCAGTAGGAAATGCACCCACCCATCATCCGTTGAATGGTTCCAGCAAGATGATGCTACTCCGTATATAGCGAACGAAACGATTTATTTTCTGCAACACATTTGGAGGCAGACTTATGGCACGTCAAGCACAATTCAAATTGGGCTCTGCATTCACCCGATCTGAAGCCTCTTCAAACGCCGAGTGTTCACCCATTCCCCAACGACGCTTGGCGAACTAAAGGAGGAGTTCAAATGACGACAACGGCGGTCATATTGTGCAAACGCACCATTGAACATTTCGTTAAGCTGTTGACACAGACTGTGCTCCTAACAAAAAGGCCGACATTTAAAGCGTTCACAATTTCATTCATAAATTAAGATTCTCAGTATGGTCGAATGTAAAGCCTGGAATTTGCCTTTACGTTTTTTTCAATTTATTGATTTTGCTAACCTTTTAAGGCATTCAATCTGAACGAAATTAAGCTGAAACAATTCGGAACGTTTTTACCGGGGGGGGGGGGAGTTCATCTGAAAATGACCCATTTGACCTTTTTGGCTTTTCCGTTGTATTGGGACCATCCATGATTCAGATCCGAAAAAAAAACTATCATAATTAAAATAATAAATTTGAACCACCTTTCACATTGACATTCTATAAGAGATCTTATAAACATTTAAAAATGACCACTTTTATACCATATATGGTATAATCTGCAATGACTTTCATCGTTTACCACCCCCCCTTCTTTTTCTTCCCATATAAATGCTTTGAAGTACCGTGTTATGTGTCTTATTGGTAAAGACGAACAAAAAATCTCCACAGGAAAATCCAACCTTGAAACAGGAGTTCAGTAGGGAAACAAAGATTTAATTGAACGTGTTAATGTGAAAATATGAAATTGGAGCACTTATTGATTACATAAATAGGATGCACAACTGATGTCTACATGATACAAGTATTTGTGGAATTGATCAGAGTTGTAAAAAAACTCAAACAAACAAAAAAAAACAGAAGACCAAAAAAAGCAATAACAACAACAAAATCAACAACAACAAAAAAGAGAAAAAACCCAAAGCAAAACAAACTAAATTACAGCTAAAGAGAAGTTTAAGTGGAAACAGTCATGAATCATTGTGATCAAGGGAAGCAGTCGACCAAAACTGACAGGGGTATACTTCTTAAACTTAAAAGCTGAAAATGGCCATAATATGTTTAACCCATTAGATCACCTTAAACTTAATACATGCACAAGAACAACTAGATCAGGTTGTCAAACACTCACAGTCCCATCCTCAAACAATGATTCTCACCTGCACTCATACTGGCCTACACAGTACGGTATGAGTGAGGAAATAACTGCCAACAACAACAAAAATTAAGCAATAGCATTGACGAATTTTAAAACCCAACTTTACTCGGGTATAAAAATGTAGGCCTATAGATTAACCGTACCCCGTACTCGATAGTAAAATTCCAAATTCTGGTCGCTGACATAGTGATAGTATTATTACCGGGTATTCTAGAATTGAATTAGTTACTATGACGAAGAATAGTGTAGTGCTTTCTTTGAGCTTAGGATTTGTTCTCTCTGAACATGGCCGCGGCTGCTAACACATTCATCGACCAGTGGCACAGGTTTGACCAATGAAGTAGATTTCTAAATTATTTTTCAGAACAATAGAATAAGAAAAACTAGAATCTATTCAGGCTCACTTCAAAGATAACCAGTATCATTTTAAGTTTTCACTTGTCTTCGAAATGATAATTCCAATTCATGATTATCTGAAAAATAAATGAAATTCCAACAAGATTCATTCATATTACATGTCGTACGACAGGGTTTCTTTTTGTTAGAGTTAATGTCCCTTTTTCGTTATAACAGGCTATTATTACATAGGCTATTTATTGAGCCTCATACAAAATGGAAGAAAAGATTGCCTTAGTTCGAGTTCATACTGCCAACTTTTCCTTTGTTCAATATTTTGATGAATTTCTCTATATTTATCGCTTTGATTCTTTGTTTTCATTTACGAAGATCATCCAATCAAAAGCTAATGTTCATTTCTGTCTACCTTTTGATGTTTCCCTGACGCCAACGACTTTGAAAATGCAAGGGCCTTGACCTTTACTTTAATTAAGCCTTCAAGAGGATAACATACTATGAGAATCATACGAAACCATTTTCAAAATATTGATTTACTTTATAACGAGGACACGAACGTCACAGTCTACGTTTTATCGTAAACGCTTGATCGATATTTGATGACAACTGTTTTGAAAGATACAGTCAAGTTGACTGTGACAAAAGAAACATTGAGGTCATAATAATGTGCCCCCAAACACGGCGAGTATTAACCTTAAATTGGCAGAACCAAACAATATCCAGTTTCAGATCGAAGACTTGTAGACTCTACTCGTAGCTAGCCAAATGGATTATGGCGTTCATAGAAGCACTCGGGTGGAACCAATGGCACAAATTCTCTTTTCTGTTGTGAGAACAAATGCCAAAGCCTGTTTTGCCTGAATAGCCTTGTGCGTCAGAGTGCTGCAATGTGGTACTTACAGATTAATCTCAGAACACGCTCAATATGG
>JAXRKP010000322.1:350000-352500 GCA_037039925.1 Doris montereyensis | reverse complement strand
GCTATTATATTGTCATTCATTCGGTTTACATGCCAAAACCATCTCAATTGATTTATTTCTATCCTAGTTTTTATGCCATCTGCTTTGGTTTCTTATTGTTGTGCTTCTGATTTTGTCTCTTTTAATTTTCCCTAGCACTCTTCTTAGATATTTCATTTCGGCTGCCTGAACTCTACTGTATTCTCTACTGTCTAAGGTCCAGTTTTCGCTGCCATAGACGACAGTAGGACAATAATCTGTGTTGTATACTGCCATTTTCGTTTTTGTTGACAATTATTGTTTACCTATAAATGGCTTTTCTAGATTGTTATATATTGTCATTGCCTTTTGGATTCTTTGGATGATTTGTTCTCTTAGTTTTCCCTCTGAGTTAATCATTACTCCTCGGTAATTGTGGCTTTGAACTTGTTCTAAATTCTCCCTGGCCAAATTAAGATTTTATGTTTTAACTCCCTAATTACTAGCATTGTTTTGGTTTTCCTTGCATTTACTCCCATTCCTCCTTCATGTACTTTATTGTTCATCATGTTGATATTCGACTGAAGGTCCCTTTCTAAGTTTCCAAACAGAACTAAATCATCGGCAAATGAAAGTAATAGATCTACTGGTTTGAGCTTCAACATACCTACATTCTTTTTCTTCATTTTTGAGGATGCCTTTGCGACTGAATCCATAAATGTGATAAACAAAAAAGGACACTAGGATACAACCCTGTCTTACTCCTATATCTACATCAAATTCTTCAGATACATTTCCAGCTACTTTCACTGCACATGTTGGTTTATTGTAAAATCTTTTGATGGATTCTATTAAATTTAGCTTTACATTGTGTTCTTTGAAGAAATGCTATAGCTCGTCCCACGTCACAGCGCCAAAAGCCAGTTTTAAGTCTATAAAACAAGGGTGCAAGTTAATGTTTCTCTCAATGAATGTTTCTATTATGTTTAATTGTAAATATGTGTCTTATATACTTCTTGCTGATCTAAATCCACTCTGATGTTCTTCAATCTGATCCTCTACTCTTTTCCTTAGTCTCATTTCCAGTATCCTGGCATACACCTTTCCGGGTACGCTAAGTAGTAATATCCCTCTATAGTTTGAGCATTCCGTCGTTTATCCTATCTTATGTATTAGTACTACAGTTCTCTTTTTCCAGTCGTTTTGGCACCTGTTTGGGCTTCCGTGGTTGTTGGCATATTGCGAGTAGTAGTTTGGCTGCCTCTTTTCTTTGGGCTTTAATCATTTCTGTATAAACTTGATCTGCTCCTGAGGCCTTTCCTACTTTCACTGTTTGTATTTCTTTCATTTTAAAATCTACATCTTCAGCTGTGTCCTCTGGATTACTTGTTACTCGTACTAATTAATCTTTACTCCTTGTTTCATAAGTTCTGGAGGAATTATGTAATTGTCGAAAATAAGTTCTCCACGTTTCAATGAATACGCTGTCTTCATTCATTATTTTTCCTTTGGCATTCTTAATTTGTCGTATTGGGCATGCTTCGATCTTTCTCATGCTCTTCATTGCCCCCTCCCCAGAACAGCTTTTTTTTATTTGCTTAGTAGCTTTCTTGAAGTCTTTGTACAAACTCTTCCCACTGTTCCTGTTTTACTTTCCTAACTTCCTCTTTGGCGATAATTCTTTTACTCACTTAATTTATCCTATCCTCTGGCCTCTTTGTTTGTAAGTATTTCTTCCAGGCATCCTTCTTTTCTTTGATCTTAGTCTTGACTTTCTCATTCCACTATGCTTTTCTCTTCCTATCTCCTTTAATTTATTTCCTACTTCAGTACAACTTTTGAGTGGTTTGTTTTATGCATTTGCTACTTTTCTTCTATTGTGCTGTCATTCAGATCCATCTGCCTTTCACTGAGAAATATGTTTTATCCTGTTTTACTATCGGTTTATATAGTTCTTCTATTTTGAGTTTGTTTTCTTCACTTAATAATCTCATTTTGGCAATCACTAGGTGATGATCACTAAATATTTCAGCTCCTCTGTTTACTCTTGCATCCATTGTACTTGTACTGTAAAAAAGAGGAGCTGTTGTATTATGTAGCCTATGATTGACTTTTCACATCTGTCTTCATTTACTCTTGTATATTTGTGTATATCTTTATGAGGAAAAAATGCGTTAGCTATATTCATGTTCTTTAGGCAAAAATATATTAGTCTCTCTCCATTAGAAGAAGTTGCTGTCTCTCCTTCTTTACCTATTACTACTCCTATATTCTACATTGATACCTACTCTAGCGTTTAAATCTCCTAAAACCATTAGTTCCTTTTTGTGCTTGAGATTCTCTGCAGCTATTTGTAAATTGTTTTCAGGGTTATCTTTTGTTTTCCTTCGTGGCATCTTCGTTTGGTCCATTTAAAGCTATTAATAATTTACTTTCTCTTCCTTTTGGTTAAATATTTTCCTATAATAGCCGTGGGCTTATAAATTTCCAACTTTTTAGTAGCTTTTCTTGCCTTTTATGCATTAGGAGGCCTACTCCTGAA
>JAXRKP010000322.1:312500-345000 GCA_037039925.1 Doris montereyensis | reverse complement strand
TGAATATGAAGGCCTAATAGGTAGAACAGAGACAGTTACAAAGACAGAAAAAGTTTCGGACAATACCGCCCTTCCTCAGTCACACAATGACGATACAAGAATGATTTAGTGGTCGTGAGTGATACTATATGGCGCCAAAGGTGACCTGTTATTGTGATGACCCATCACGTAGATTCCATGAGTAAACCTCATGACAATAGAAACCAAATGTATATATGTAATAATAAAAAAAATATAAGAAAGTGAAAAAGAAAAAAAGAAAAAAGAAAAGAGGAGATAAAGGGGGGATAAGGGAATAAGGAATGAGGTAAAGCCGCTAATGAGCAGAGACAGACAGACAAATAGACGGGGAGAGAGAGAAACAGAGAGAGAGAGAGAGAGAGAGAGAGAGAGAGAGAGAGAGAGAGAGAGAGAGAGAGAGAGAGTTGTTATTGTTTTTATTGTTTTTATAGTAGTAGTAGTAGTAGTAGTAGTAGTAGTAGTAGTAGTAGTAGTAGTAGTAGTAGTAGTAGTAGTAGTAGAATTGGTAAACAGAGACGAATAGGGGGGGGGGGGGATCACACTGCTATTGTAATGATGAATTGATGATATTGTAGTTTGCTGTTCAGACTATGAGGGTGGCACGTACCACATTGATTTATAAGGCCTTGTTCCGCGTGGAATCTGTCACGCCAAGTACCATAGGTGGTGTAACATTTGGAAAACCGAATGTTAGATCATTGAGTGGAAAGAAACTGGAAAATGTTGAAGAGATGTGAAAATGCTTCACGGACAGTTTATCACTCACACAAACCTCTGGAATCACAGACAATATGCAGTCAATTCTGTTTGTTTAATTCAGGGGTAAGCTACAGATCTATCTGACACCAAAATAAATGAAAATTGAAACCTATCGAATACAAAATTATCAACCATTGAAAATTGACTCCAAACTATAGGAAATATACCTTTAAATTAAAAAAAAACCCACCAAAATCGTAATTGTATATTTACCAAACCAAGGTGTAACAACGGCGAAAAAGACAGGTTAATCATCAATAAGCTGATGGAAATATAAAACCTAACAGCAAGTAATAATCATGTGAGATACAAACGCTCCAGTAAGAAACAATGTTGATGCAAAAAGATGAGTCATAGGGAGTCAAAATGGGAAGGAAAGGATTTGCAACATCCCAAAAATGAAGAGAGAATTGATTTCTTATTGAGAAGTTAATTGACATTTTCTCTCCATTTAAATTAAATCATAATCATACAAAAGTATTATATAGATCTAATCCAGATATAATAAATGAAGGAGGATATCAATCATAAGCTAAATAATAATTATTTAGCACCAGCAGTTCCCTTTTTCACCGAACGATATCATTGCGCAAATGATAATAAAGTTGAAATGTAAAAGAAACAGGCCTATTTCTCATGCTACGCAGCAAAACAAACCTAATACAAAATAGACTTCAGGACATGCGCGTCAATGGTACTGGTCGCCTCTTCACTATATTATACACTCAAACACACACACACACACACACACACACACCATGAATGGAATATTCAAGCAGGCATAGATTGCATCACACACCGAACATCATTCGATTTACTTCGAAGGAAAATAAATTGCAATACTTTTAACAGAAATGCTATACTCTTTATTTGGATGTATACCTAACATATACGGAGGGTCATCCATTCAAGTTTTAAGTTAAGATTTACAAACTACAAGTCATGTTGGCTTTTCATATGCCCAGCTTATGAAAAAAAAATCGGAATTTCGAAATTCTCTCCTCCTCCCCACTCTGGGCAAACGTCATAGAATCACGTGATCGTACGATCGTCGTATTCAAATTATTATGGCATGCTCAGCCCTCAGTGGTACAACGCGAGTCGTACCATAGCTACACGAGGTCGTGACGAGGGGAAGACCAGCTATCCTCCATAAGTTGTGTGACCTGTCCTGTACACCGACAATTTTCAGGAAAACCTTCATCTTGTAGGCTTATAATAGTATTAAATCTCGACAGATCAGTTTGAGATTTTAGTTTAGACTCGATCTAAATAGTTACAAAGTAAATCGAAGCAGTCTCGACATTGGATACAACTGATGTGCGAAACATTACAAGCTTTTTTTCTCTTTAATAAAACTTTTTATTTACAAAAGCAGTCGGATCTAAAATCGAAACTCTGATCTCTGTAGTTTATTATCTTATAGATCTTGTTTGTTTTGTTTTTAAGACATTGAATTGTAGTCTGTGAACATTTGAGTCAAAACATTTGACCTTATATTCAGACCGTGTACATGTTCCAAGGGCCTTCAAATTCGATGAATTAGAAAGATCGTAACTGGTACAAAGTGTGTGATTTCACGAAACATTATTCACCTTGTCTCTTAAAAATGATGGATACTTTAAAATTGCTGTTCCTTTGGGCGATGCTGAGTTATTCAAGCATTAACCTGGCCACTTCAGGTAAGGTTCATTGAAAATGTCTACATAGATCTAGATCTATATTTATATAGCTTAAGATATATGAGCCATAATATATATTATTAGATCTAATCTAGATCTAGAATAACCCTTCAACAGACAATTTAGAATATTATATCGTCTAGATCTATAAGTATTTGAAACGATCATACCAGGTATCATCTAAGTGATTCCCAATCTTTTCATACCCACGTCCCTCAGAAATGTAAGAATCTCCTTTAAAAAATCAATTATATTCAACATAACTTTAACCTAATCAGGTCAGGTTATTGTTGAGAATAAAATGGCAAAGACAATCACTTTTACCCAAACCCTCAACCTGAACCTCTCTTACCACAATCATAGCCAATAACAACACCCCCCTCCTCACCCTCGATCATCTTGAAGTAGATCTAGAGTAGTTTTAAATATTTGACTTAATTGAATATTAGATCTAAGCATCAATTTTTGTTCATGTCCAAGTACATAACATATCTTTCTTCTCTTTCAAACAGCCGGCCCATGCAATTCAAACGAGTACACTTGTAAAAATGAACATTGCGTTCATATGGCGTGGCGATGTGACGGGAGTGACGATTGTGAGGACGGATCAGATGAACTTAATTGTCGTAAGTACTCATAGATCTAGATATCTAGATATACGTTGATTTATGTCACCATCCACTAGGCACATTTTAATTTCAATCCCAAGCAAGAAAAACAATTCAGGCATTCTAGGTCAGGACCTTATTTTGCAAGTTAAATAAAATGCCAGTTTGAGAAGGGGTAGGGAAGGGATGAACCCCTATGTATTTAGAATTTAGATCTAGATTAGATGTACATAGATCTAGATCTTAGATGATTTCTGTTATCATTTTGTACTGATGTCCCATTTGACCCAGAAATGGTTGATAGGAATACTTGGCCAATTGTTTAAAAATGAGAATGAAGTGAAAATAAGGGGGGGTTCACTGATTAAATTAAAAGTCTTAAGAGAATAGGTACATTAATACTCAATAAAATACTTATCGTTAACACTATTTGGCATAAGAAGTAAACACAAACTAGCCACTTTGTTTTTAGTTTTAACCTTCATTTCTAGGGCAAACGGGACATTATTTCTTAAGAAGTGCCCATGATTTTTACAGGAGCAAAACCTTAAATTTAGACCTTCCCTCCCAAAACTCCCATCAAACTAATTTTTAGTCACCTTTGCTTGTTGGCATGTGACGACAGATCTATTACAATCAGTCATAGGGTATCTCTGTCTGCCTGTCTTTCCTTCTCTCTTTTCCTTCACTTTCTCCTTCCTCTTACACACTCGGCTCCAACCCCAACTCCCCCAAATTCGTTATATCATGACAGACAAACCCGCAAATATTCCCAGCCCAGTGCGTGATGACTTGATATCTTCTCGTTGGCTCGAGGAGTTCATGAAACGAAACTGTTTTCTAGTTTAACTTAAGAACTCCGTGGAGCCCTTTGTTTTGTTTTTTTTGTGGAGAAAATTACAATTTTATATTATATATTTAGATCTAGATATCTAGATCTATTCAACTTCAATCTCTCGAAGACATAAATCTGACGCGGTTGCTCAATTAAAACTCCTTTCACAGCCTTTAGCATGGGTTGCTCAATCGTATGTCAAGTCTGTTTCTACCTAGGGGCATGTAAGGCCGATCTTCAATTGGGCGGCGCAGCCGGGCTGGAGAATGGCGTTTGGACACGTCTGTGATACTAGATCTAGTGATAGACAAGCAAATGATGAAATTTACATCTCGAACGCGTAGCGAGGAAAATCCCAAACATATATTCCACCTAGATCTACCCGTTTATTGTGTCAGTGTCAATATTTCATTCCGTTCGTTGTTTTAGAACGGAAATTGCCGAGTCTACGCATCTCCTTAAAATGTTTAGATCTAACTCTAAGCCTCACATCCACATTTGTATGTCGCTCGAAATAAAAAGTTAAGAATCTCCAACACCCCCCCCCCCCCCCCTATCAAAAGCTTCATATCATGTAACATCATTATTGCAGAATATTAATGCATGGTGACGTGTACATTGTTATGACAAGATTCAAGACGCGGTATTGCTAAGGAAAATATATTAAAATTGTCATAGTTGACCTCAATGTTTGCGAGGGTGTGCCGTGTGCCGGCGAACGCTCAGGCGATGTGTGCGGAGGCTATGACTGTGCGGGAACCTGGCCTAGTTTCAATCACCATATATCCTGCTCTGCCATTGGTCGATTCGCCTCGCCTGAGTCTCGCAGGAAACTAGGTCACCCAATCATCACTCACGATACTTCGGTCAACGTTCTAAGTTAAAAAATAAAAAAATCATGAGATATGAAGGCAAGGGCACAGTTAGAGAAAAAATCAAACCCATCGGCGGTTGCGTGGACCTACTATAGTCAAACGATACTCTTTGACAAAACGTGGGTCGGCACGTATGCACATTCACCGTCTCACACTCGTCACTCTAAAGCCTACCAGGATCCTTAGATAATATTATTGTATCTACCTTGCCTTGCAGTAAGCTCTAGAGCTAGATTAAAATCTTTCTATTATCCTCTCCAACCACATCTCCCCCCTCCAAATTGATCCACATTGCAGCGGGTAAAAAAAAAGTGCCGACGTGCACTCTGTTAGCAGTGCCGGCAAATCATTAAAGTATGTTGCATTATTTTTATCTTGAGCCCATGCCAGATGCAAACAGTTGGAATTTCAACAGAAAAGTTGGCATCTCTCTCTCTCTCTCTCTCTCTCTCTCTCTCTCTCTCTCTCTCTCTCTCTCTCTCTCTCTCTCTCTCTCTCTCTCTCTCTCTCTCTTCTCTCTCTCTCTCTCTCTTCTTCCTCTTCTCTCTCTCTCTCCCTCTTCTCTCTCTCTCTCTCTCTCTCTCTCTCTCTCTCTCTCTTCTCTCTCTCTCTCTCTCTCTCTCTCTCTCTCTCTCTCTCTCTCTCTCTCTCTCTCTCTCTCTCTCTCTCCTCTCTCTCTCTCTCTCCTCCTCTCCCCTACACTCACTCACTCGCTCACCTACCTCCTCCACACTCCACTCGTTTTATCCCTAATACATTTTAAATTAATCTTTCCCCTCATTTATTTCATTTCCTCAAACAGCTAGTGTAACGTGCACAGGGAATTCTTTCCGCTGTGATGATGGGCAATGTATTTCAGCAAGTTGGCTATGTGACGGTCATCCAGAATGTCGAGATGCATCTGATGAAAAAGGAGAAAAATGCTGTAAGCTTGTTGAATGATAGATCTATATACTTGCATTTAAGTTTGCCAAAGTAAAATTTATGTCAATGATATCAATTTTGATACTATACTACTCTGCTAAGTTAAGAATAAATATGTCATGCTATATAGGGATGTAGTTACTGCATTATAATTATAATAGGGATTAACACATTTTAACTAAGGGATGCTTTTCCTTTCTTTACAATTTATTTATGTCCTAGTCTACTTCAAAATAATAAAACAATGAAATTTTTTTTACTTTTTGCATCTATTCCTTGTGGAGATGGATTGAGAAGATGCTCTGAATGGAATGATATTTGTAAAAGAATTCAAATTTTGAAAACATGTTACTGTATTCTTGAACTTTTTCAGCAATTGAAACAGTCACATCGGATACTTCAAGTTCAGAATGTTCAAGAAATTTATTTCAATGTGATGATGGTCAATGCATCACAGCATCTTGGGTTTGTGATGAACAAAATGACTGTAATGATGGATCGGATGAGAAACAAGAGAAGTGCCGTAAGTGAGATCAAATTGAACTCTTGTATTACAGACTGACTTCATGCACACTAGAATTGATTCGCCAAAAGGTGTCAAAAATACATTCAAATATCAATTGAGTTTTTTTCTCTATACACAAGATTTATAATTGGCTTAATAAACAACTCTTATTGAGTTTTTTCACAAACTGAATATATTTTTATTCGTTAATGATCTAGGGTCTCAAATGAACTTACACAGGTATATTTTTTTCCATTTTCTTTACCTTCATGTTTTAAAAGGATCTATTTCATATTTTAAGTCTGTTTCCTTCTAACTCTTGACTTGTTTTTTTCCTGAAAATAAAAATTATAAAATGTTATACTATCTGCTTTTTTAGAAAACGTTTCATGTGATGGATTTAAGTGCAAAGACACTGGCCGGTGCATTCCACAAAACTGGAGATGTGATGGTACTGATGACTGTGAAGATGGTTCAGATGACAAAGGTAAATAAAAAAATTACTTTTTTAAATATTGTTTACAATTTTTGTTCTCAAAACAAGGGTCAAATGGTAAGAAATCTTGATCATTTCTAATCAACTGGTGCATTGTATAAAGACTGATTTATCATTGACTGTACTACTAAGAAAAGACAAACAAGGAATCTTTTTCAAGTTTCTTGAAGTTAAAGAAGTATATAACTCAAGACAATAGTAGGTTCAAAGAATGGTGTGAAGGGCTGAGCTGCTATTCTTTAAAATAAACAATATGTGTTGAGCTGCAAATGATTCTATTTGGTGAAAAGGTCTAAGCGTTTAAATAATGTCACTGTTTGAACTGACGGTTAATCTGCCATTCAAAATTTAAAGAATTTGAATCTGAACACCGAAAGGTAGAATGGGAACTGATAAAGAAAGAAAGAATCTGAACATCAAAATCATTCTTTATTTCTTTAATTGCTGAGCGATGTACATTTTAAAATTATTAGTCATAAATTCCGAGACCCGGATGGCATTGAAGGAAACGATCTTGTCAATTTTGCAAATACCAGATAGTTTCAGTTCAATATGAAACTTATAATTAAGTTTATTTATAAAATTTAGCAGGAGGAATAGGACCAAGAAACAAAATTATATTGAAAGGATTTTTTTATTTTTCAGAATGTTCCACTTTACCACCCTGTAATGAAGCTGAATTCATGTGCACAAATAAAGAATGCATTTCTCTCGAGTGGCGTTGTAATCAACTCAAAGACTGTGACGATGGTTCTGATGAGGAAAATTGTGGTATGTTCTCAGATCCATAATCATCTCTAAAATGATTAACTTAAGATTTTATGAAACCATTGTCCTTTTACCTTTTTATCTTCAAAAGTACAGTTTGTTTGTGTCGAAAAAGAGTGATATGGGATATCATGCAATTTTTTAATTCTTAATTGACTTGTTCTCAGTTGTCTGGATTCAATCAAAGCTCTGGGCAATGAATAAGAAGCATTTAGAGGTTGAAGAAAGTTAGCTGTAAATCTCCTGTTTTAGGGATAGATCAGTTTCCCTTCAAGTTTAAGGCCCTTACAAACTTTTATTAAGAAACTGATATTGAGAGTTTTATGAAGTAAGACCACGATTTAAAGTTCGGTATCTGAAAGATAATGTGATCCCATCAAGTTATTCAAACATAAAAAATTGTAACTGTTTAATCTATTGAAATGCTGACAAATATTGTACACTTGCAGTGAGTATGTATACCATTAGATCACTGCATTTCTTGGACATCAGTGGTATTTTTAAGGGGAAATTGTTTTCTTTCAGTTTTCTTCATGTATCATAAAACTTTGTCCTCACTAGATAAACTTCAATGCAAGGAAGGCCAATATGTTTGTAATGATGGGACTTGCATCAATGATATGTGGAAATGTGATGGCGATAGCGACTGTGAAGATGGTTCTGATGAATTAAATTGCACCTATCCTGGTACTGCAACCTGTGAGTCTATGGAATTCGATGTGTCACGCCTTTGATTGAAGCAGAATGCATTCATATGTCTTGGAAATGTGATGGAGATACTGACTGTGCTGATGGCAGTGATGAAACAAACTGTGAGTAATCAATTCATGTACATTAAGTAGTGTAAATTTGTTGGTCATCTTCAATGATATAATCTTAAATGAAAATTTTTTGGGCTGTTAAATATGTCATGATACTGTGAGAAATGAAGACAGAAAATGAGACACGAAAGAAAAATGTATATGGAACTAAAACAAACAATTGACCTATCATGTTTATTTCTTTCAAGATTTCACTATTAGAAGAACTAATTGAAAGCACTATTATTATTTTTTTTTCAATTTTAGAAAATGTGGGTAGAAGTATGACTTGGTTTTAAACATATATTCCAGGTGAGGACAGAACATGTGCTCCAGATGAAGTAATGTGTGATGATAAAATGTATTGTATCAAAGAACTTCTTGTTTGCGACCAACAATTTGATTGCCATGACAAATCTGATGAAAAAAATTGTACTTATCCCTGTAAAGTATTATTCCAAAACAAATATAAATGATGTTGTATGTTTCCGTTTAATTTAATCTTCTGTTTTGTTCTAAATGACGCTCCCACAGTGTTCACAGGATTGCAGTATGAACCTTTAAACATAAGTTGTTCTTCACGCTAATGCAAGATATTTGATTATGGTAGGATAATGATGAGAAAATGGAGGATTTTTCATATTTACAATTCTCTGATTTATTCGTTTTTTTCTCGTAGTCCCCACATGCGAAGCTGACAAATTTGACTGTTATCAAAATGGAAGCAAGTGTATTTTAAGAAGTCTTGTCTGTGATGGCAGGCCAGACTGTCAAAATGCTGAAGATGAAGCTAAAGAATTAAATTGTCCAATTTCCTCAGAGAGTGAGTATTTTTTAAATTTAGAAATATCCTTTTGCACAAACTATGTATAAAAAAAATAAACTGCTTATTGAGATTTTAGTTGACTGATTTCCTGGAATTATCAGAAATGTAGGCTCTACTATTTTCTATACTGGAAACTTTGAAATATCTGAGCTGTTATAATCATTGTCATTGTGAGGCCTTTAATTGTAGTTTTAAATTCTTTTGAGTCTTAATTAACAACATATGGTTTCATGTGAAAATATGTGCTAATTAGAGGGGCTTTTTTTAATGAAAGTTTTATTTAACACGTTAGTTATTTCAAAGCTTAACATTATAATTACAATTTCTCCATTGATATCTTTGTCCATGGGCTTTTCGTTTAAATTTTGTTTTCTTTTAGGCTATTATTTGAAGTTTTAGATGAAAACTCTTTTTCAGTTAATATCTCACACTAAAGTATTTGAAATGAGATGCTATATGAAAGGAACTAAAGGTAATTTGTCTCAATGGTTTGCCATTAAATATTAATTCAAAACTGTCTGTCTCAAAGGATTGCTTCGATTTAGCTTTATAACATAAATTGATGGATTTTCTTTTTGCTTTCTCTATTAGATCCATGCAAGAAAAATAATGGTGACTGTCAGCAGGCCTGCATTATAAATGCGACAAGCCCGAAGGTTTTACCTGTGATTGTTTTTCTGGTTATGAGCAAGTTAATGGTGTGTGCAAAGACATTAATGAATGCGCCTTCCCTGGAACATGTTCACAGATTTGTCGAAACACTGTTGGAGCATACAAATGTGAATGTCAAGCTGGATATGCTCTCCTCCATAACCACCTTTGTAAAGCTACAGTAGGTAAGATCTTGTGTGAAACTGTCTTTGTAACTACAGACCAGCTGGAAATATAGAAGCTATCATGAATAATAAATTGCATGCTGTTTGAGTGCAATTATTCTGAAAACATCCTTAAAGATACAAAGGTGCTTTTAAAAAAATTGAATCAGTTCCTATCTTTATTTTATTGTGTATCTGTATTTACATGGGAGGTTGGTGGTCGCTGCTGGTAGGTCCCATTTCTTTCCTTTCACTCTTTCACATCTTTCACCTTTCCTACCTCGGAAGTCACCCAGAAATCAATAAGGTAAATTCAATGAAACAAAGTTTGTCTTTACCATTAGACTGATTTAAAAAAAAAAGTTTGTCTTTAATTTGATTTTTGTTTTTTTTTCTGTTTTTAACAAAATAAGGATAAGACGTGTTGGGGCAATGTTTGAAATACATAATGCAACAAAAGCATATCACAGTAGTATAATAGAATATTTACACAAGTGGGTGATATTTTTTTCTCTCCTTCAAATTGTTCTACTTGAAGCATTCACTGATATTAATTTGCGAAAGAAAATCATATTAAATGTCGGATTGGTAACAAAATGTGCACAGGCATATAAAGTGTTGTAAAGATATTGTATGCTGAGTAACACTGGGATACATTTTTCTTCTACCAGGACATCCTGTTGAGCTCTTTTATCAGATGCCACTGATCTGCGTAGATATCGTCTGGATACTTATCATTACACTCTCTTAGTAGACAGTGAGAGTAATCCTAGTGGAGCAGTAGCCTTGGATTTTGACATTCGACAAGACATGATTTACTGGACGGGTGCGAAACCTAAAAGAATTTACAGGTAATTTTTCAAGTGAAATTGATTACAGCATAATGGAATTAAATTTTTAAAAGTATGTAGTCTAAAAATGATAAATTTAACAAGATGAGATTTAGACAGACCCCCATGACATGCAAACAGTACTAGATATAGATTGTAGATTTATTAACCTCAACTACAAGTATATGTTTAAAGAGAAGCACGCCATGAAAAAATGCAACAATGTGTTTTTTGCTCTTATCCCGACAATTTTCCCTGATGGAAACGGGTCTCAAATTTTCCTAATGAACTTCTGAAAACTTGCTTCAATCATCATCTCATGCAAAGATTTTTCTTTTTTTTTTTTTTTTTTTTCAGGACTAAACTCGATTCTGGAAAAATACAGGAAATAATTTCAGATGAAGGCAACCCCACTGGAATTGCTGTTGATTGGGTACACCATAATCTTTATATCACTGACTCTGGTTCTGATACCATTTCGGTTTCAAAGCTAGATGGCACAGATCGTCATACTCGTATCTGGAGGAATGGATGAGCCAAGATCACTTGTCTTGGATCCTTATGAAGGGTGAGAGGAGATATTTTTAAAATCAGCTTTCGTTTGCGAATATGACATAACTGAAGGCTGTGCAGATTAAGAGTTCAACCCATTGCTTTTCAAAGCTGCTTAGGTCAATTACTACGAGAAGGAAGGAAATTTTGCAGAGCAGAGATAACACATCGATCAATCTTTACAAAAATCCATATAGCGAATTACTTTTTGAAATTACTGGGACAATTGTGTTTTTGGTACAATTTAAAAAAACTGAAGAAGAAAAGCCTAATGTAGTACAGTAGCTACCGCCAAATGCTCACCACCATAATGCCCATATCTCCTAAATGCCTGCAATCTCAATGAAACTGATTTTCCACGCTATATAAATTGCCCCTCTAAATGCCTGTTTCAAAACCAAGATTTTCCCCTAAATGCTCGGTCTCAACAACTGCAGGTAAAATTTTCTCCACGTTAAGTATGTCCATAATTGATTAAATGTTATTTTTTTCTTTTATACATATGTAGAATCTAATCCCTTTGCTAATATGGCTTAATTGACTGAACATGCATCGCGTGTGAACAGTTTTATTGCATTCCCTTCCCCCGTCTCACATTGGTCATATCCATCGTGCCTTGGGGTTTTCACGGCAAGTAATAGTCGAACTGCCCGCATGCTCATCACCTAAGTGTATAAGTTTAATGGTTTTCAGGTGCCTCTATTTCTCGCTTTCAATTTTACGGAACACTTAGGACTCTTCTAAAATAAACGACTTTGTTATTGAATCTTTATCCTTGTCTATCCATTGATCACCCTCTGATTCTTTTACCCTGACTGATTTGCCAATAAATGCGTTTTCTCTGCTTCCCAAGCACAGGGCATTTAGGCAGCAACTGTATAACCACTGCAAAGTTTAAAATATGTAAATGGCTTCTTCCGCCATCATTTGCCTTCAAAATGTGGGGATAGGAAGTGAAAAAACCCCCACATTTAATAGCTATGTTAAAAGTTACCATTTTCAGTTGTAAAACATAATTGTTCCTACTTTGATCAAAGTGGCGCTGGTGGCGAAGTCTGACATTGTGTTCCTTGGGAAAGATACTTAACACAAACTTTTTCCCACTCAACCCAGGTGAAAATGGATACAAGCACTAGCTTGGGGGTTAAAACCTGTGTCAGACTAGTGTCCTGTCCAGAAGGTGATTATTATCACCTGTTTCATTTCAGGCTATTGAAACTGGGATATGCTCTGGCTCTATGGGCCGTATAGGCCTTGAAGGAACTTCACTTTCTTTGATCAAAGCAATGATCACTGATCATCTGAGATATTTTATTTCCATAAAAACAATGGTCAAAGAATTGAAATTTATTTTTTTCCCAGGTGGATGTATTGGACTGATTCAGGATTTACACCTAAAATAGAAAAGTGTGGAATGAATGGACTGCATCGTAAAGTGATTCGTGATAAACATATTGTTTGGCCTAATGGTCTCACCATTGGTAAGTTTTTCAAGATCATTTTTTATACAAATAAACCATGAAGAATGAAAACCAGTTTTTAAGTCCATATACAGAGTTCTCACTACTTGTAAGAACATCGCTTACAAGAGCACTTTATCATGCAACAGAATTTAGCCATGCTCAATTAAATAAAAACAGCCTCGTCTTTGCAGCAACTTAATCATTGGCCCATTAATAGATTATATCTCACTTATGGCCTGACAGGTTTCACACGTAATTTGATGCGAGTGGTATAGTATGGGATGCTAAGGATGTGGGACATCACTGGATTAGTTATGACTGGATATGCAACAAGCTCACACCGGTTTGTCCAACAGATAGACACATAACTGTAAACTAGACTCATGTAATTGCATGTTTCTTATGCAGTAGGCCATAAGTAGTCTATAAAACTCTTCATCGGGTGAGCTTGTAATGGTTGCTACCCATTGTTTTTGTTATAAATTTTACAGGTGTATAATTATTATTATTATTATCATTATTGAAATGCCTCTGTATTAGAGAAAAAAGTTGCGAGAGAATCACAACAATTAAGATGGTTTTCATTTCTAAATTAGCAGTATCATGTCAACTGCTTTGGGTATTTTAGAAATAGGTTGGTATGAGATATAACTTGACACAATTTGTAAATACTCTTAGCTTATGTTTAAAGATATGTAACTGTTTAAAATGAAAATGTATTCATTTGTTGTCAATTATTTTCTTTTATCAGATTACGTCAGCAATCGTTTGTACTGGGTTGATGCCAAGATGCACATTATCGCTAGTTCTGACCTTGATGGCAATGACCATAGAATCATCTATAAAAGCCATGAGCGTCTTGGACATCCTCATTCCATTACTGTGTTTGAAGATTTTCTTTACTGGAGTGATTGGCTTGATAATGCTGTTCACAAAATAAACAAATTTGGCAACGGAAAAGTTACAACAATTGCTCCTGATTTGAAAACACCATATGACATTCGTGTTTATCACATATACAGACAGCCACAAGGTAAGGTGACATCAAGTACCGTCAACTTGATAAGTTGTTTAACTGATTAACTGATTAACTCTTAACATACAATAGTAGCATATTGCTAAATTTGAGCGTATATATAAATGGAATTTTTTTAATTTTGAGATCAGTTGGAAGATTTTGCTTCTCAAACACTTATTCTGAAAGTCATCACAATATTGATTATTTTCTTCTATCCTTTTTTTTTGTTTGTTTTTTTGTTAAGAACCATAGTTACAAATTTTATAATTGTTTGTTTTTATCTGAAACAGCAAAGAATTCCTGTGATGGAAATGTCAAATGCTCCCATTTGTGCTTACCAATGCCAAAATTACCGACAATGGAAGACAGGGACTATCGAATGTGCTTGTCCAGACGGACTGAAGTTGATAGACTCCTTCACTTGTTCTAATAAATGTAAGTTGCAAAGTTCTGTAAACATGGACAACATGTTTAATTGAAATTTGTCAATATATAACTTAAGATTTCAATCTTTCGTTGCAGAGAATAACATATGAAATTAAGATAGACATAAATATCATAGATTTTTAAAGCAATGGAAAGTTTTGTGAAAAGACAATAAATTTTACCACCTTTGCTATTCTAAGACTACTGCTAAAGATTCTGAAACATGTTGTACTGTTGAGGTGAAAATCTAAAATGCAAATATTGAGAAGATACTTGTTATTAATTTTTATTTCTTTATTTGAATTCTACAGCTGCGGGCCCTGTCTGTGGAAAAGGTAAATTTGATTGCTTTCATAATGGAACATTGTGCATAGAGGATAGTAAAATATGCAACAATGTAAAGGATTGTCCAAACAATGCTGATGAAGCTGAGGAGAAGTGTAAATCTGTTGAATGTAAGTTATTTGTTATTGTTAGCTAACCCTCACCATATTATGTCCCCTTCAGAGTCTATTAAGTAAAGTTACTTTATTTTGCAGTAAGAGGATAATACCTCATTGTACTCTAAATTGGGTGGCTCTTTACATGTCTCTTTTTTATTGGGAGTGAAATGTAAAAATATGCTTACAAATGCATCGGCAATGATAAGTCATGCTATTCAAGTTGATCAATGCCACATTATGCCAATAGAACTTGACAGTGATTTGATATATTGGGGGGGGGGGGGGGGGGGGTTCTATAAAATGTAGGATCACAGGATCCCACATTGTACTCAAAGGGAAATAAAGTAACAACCAAGAATGGAAGTTAAGAGAATTAACCTTGAACTTTTGGTAACAGCTGATCTATTGAGTGAAAAGGTGTGCTTCATTTCTCTTCTTAATAAGTAAGCAAATGACAGTCTTTTGATAGAAACTTAAAAAAAATACTGCTGAGTTTCTTTAGATATTTTTTGTCTTTAGGTCAATTCAGGTCTTTGCCACTTATGACACACTTACATCGTATTTGAAAACATGGAGATTGGGGATTTTTATTATCTTTTCTGTGCTTATTTTTCAGCTGACAAGACTACTAGCTCCACCCCCACTATCACCACCACTGCCACCGCCACCACAGAAGTCACTAATGTTAATGCAACAAAATTAGCTCATGGTGATAACGAGAAAGGCATGGGGAAAATTTTTGTGATTGTTATTCCTGTAGTTATCGCCATCACCATTATTCTAGGCTTGGTAAGTACTCATCGGTGTAGATAATGTTTTAAAAAATAAAGAATAAAATCTTCTTTTATATAATATTAACGGTCATAATAGTCTGATTGATGAGAAAAAGATAAAGTATCTTGTGCAAAGGTTTCGAACAAATTCTTCATGCCTCATCGAGGTTCAAATATGTGACGAAGAAAAGAAAGGATAGCAAACTATCAGCATCACATAGATGATTCAAAACTTTATTCTTGTACAGTAGTAGGTAGTGGTTCGAAAAAGACCTTGAACAATTCGGGAAAGGCACATTAAGAAAGTCCCATTTACAGCCATTGTGTGGTCTATATAATTATACCCATATATTTGGATATGTGAATAAAATTCTATCATTGGATCTCAAGGAAGGGAATGTTTTATAAACAAGAACAGATTTTTTCATGTTATCCAAATAGTTAAAACTGTGACTCTGAGAGAAGATAAACCATGGGACCACTGTCTTAGGTGGGTTGGGTATATATGATATATAAATGTATAGGCATATGCATCTTTAACATTAATAGCATCTTTTTATTTTAACTAATGTAAAAATTTCTTTTTACAGGTGGTTTTCTTTCTGATGAGACGTTACAGGAAGAAGAATAAAAATTCCATGAACTTTGACAATCCTGTATATCGCAAAACTACTACTGATGAACAGTTAATTATGGGTAAAGATGCCCAGTCGAATCATCGCCAAGAGGTATGATATTATGATTTGACTAGTTTAAGCACCTGATATTTATAATTCAAGATCGAAAATGATATGAAGAAAAATACTAAATGCAAGGAATTTTAATCATTAGCATGGTATAATGTATACACTGTCCAGGGTTAAACTTTAAGGCTTGTTAGCATCAGCATGAATGCATGTATTTTTATTTTGTATTTTTTACATTTTACTTACACCATTGTTTTTGTCTTTTTCTTTCATCACAGAGTATGCAGCCATTGAATGAAGAACCGGAAATTGTTTGATGTATCATACTCATGTTGAAATGGGCTTTCAGACTGACTTTACCTTCATCTCAAATGTCATTACCACATCCTCTTCCCCATTCACAATCTCATTACAAAAGTGCCAAAAATTTGACTGACAAGGATACGTCATTTAATCCTTGGATTGAATTCATTGTGTGAGAGGCTATCAATCGTATCAAGAATATTTTCTGGCACAGGGAAGCATTGCATTTCCTCAAAGTACTGTGGAGAAAAGCTGAAGAAGGCAATCACAACCACATCGGATCCAGAGGAAGTGCTGATTGGCCTTTTATACCAAAGCCTCCATGCCATGCTCAAATCATCCCCATGGAGCTGTGCCTTCTATCATTGACTCTGAAGTGCATCTCAAGATTAAGATGGAAAGATTTGAAGACAAGCGCTGATCAGTTGGTTGTCCGAGCAACAGAGAAACTCAGCAAACAGCAGTTTCAAATTGTTTCCCAGCTCTCAACACTCATCTACCATAAACTTCTGAAGTTTCTCATCATAAGCATGTTCATCACTGATTGAAACTTGTGAATGATAACTTTCATTACCATTGGAATCTTCTTTTACAGTAGCTCCTTGCAGACTGTCAAATTTGATGTGAAACATTCACAAGACTTGTTAAGCCTGTCTTAAAACATTTTGAACTTGTGAAAATGTATAACATGCAGGCATTATAGTTGTGGAGAAAATAATATTCTGTTGAAGATTTTCCCCACTAGGATGAAAAACAGTATTGAAAAAAGTAATGATCTGACTTCTTTTTTTTTGTTGGTTTCAACCTGCTTTTATAGATCAAGTCAACTGCCTCTCATGATTACACATCATGCTAATTTGTCCTCAATATTATTCATTCACGGAGCATTGCAACAAGCATCAATAGTTTTGATAATCTTTAGGGTAAAATGCAGAAAAACCTGAACTATCTGCAACAAATTCTGTTGTTTGCCTTGTTAAATTTCCATTATAAATGTTTTTGATTATATTTGAATAGAGAGATATGAGTGAAAGATACTTCAAGTAAGTATGTCAGGGGTGTGTGTGTGTGAGTCAATGCGCTGAATGATGGGTCAATTTATGTTGTATTTTGGCCATTTATGCATAACATCAGGGTTATCTTCCGTATACTGGACATTCTTGTGTCCTGGCTTGATGGTCCTCTTGAATGTTATTGGACTTTGGAATTTAAAGAAATGTTCAGTGGATTTACTGGAACTATTACTGGAGTTAACATGTGCAAAATAAAGTGAATTAACTCCGAGGCTAGGTGACATAATTAGGATCTTTTTCCCAGGTAGGCGCTGTTTGAAATTTTGCATTTAGCATTGTGCAAACAATGATTGTGTTAAGAAACTAGAGTTTGTATTGCATGCAAGTTTCATCGGCAGCTGATAGTTATTCTCAACTGAACTTACCTGTGTGTGATGATGATTATGAAAGTTAAGAGTATTTCGGTCAATCTTCTGTGCAATTTGTCAATCTGACATGTACATGTCTTCTTTATTTATGTTATTGCCGTAGACAAGTGAATGCATGCAAGTATTGACATGAGTTCTGTCATTAGTAATACTGATCATGTCTGGGAGTTCAGAAAGTATTTTCTGTTTAGTTTACTTCATTTAAATGTCTCATTATTCAAATTTACATCGCTACCCTCATCAATTTCTTAACATTAAGTCATGCAGACTCCACTGTATATCAAAGGATTTGATCATGAATAGTATGAAACACAAACAGGAAATTTAGATAAAATGTCTACACTTAAAGAAATGTTTTCAGTTTCAAATTCTGTTAAAGAAATTATTGCATGTGCCGAAGGCAAACATTACATCGTAAATTTCTGATGTGTGTAATGACATTAGTTCTGTAAGAAAACCTTCCAAACTCAGTATACCAGAGAAACTGAAATGATCAGATGTCTCAATAGAATGCCATATCTAGAATGTTGGACAAAACCCATTCTCCACGCATACACCACACCTATGCACATTCTTATAGACACTTGCAGATGGACATTTCTTCTCTTCCACAATATATTACGTTTACATGGGATTGGTGAAACCACTTGATGTGAGCTCAAAGTATAATATGATAAATTGATCAATCTTGTCTAGGGCTCAGCTCTTTAAATGATAAATCAATCAATATCAAGCCAAAGTATCAAAATCCTAGAATAAGTAATGCACGATCTCCACAACTAATCCCCAAGTGGTTGCACTAAAACAAAAAGGTGGGGAGGGCGAGGAGAAACCCAACTCCCTCATAAAACGGACATTCCCTGAATTATATAAACCGTCACCTGCCACACACACATCTTTTTCACAAGCTGAAGCAGACTCCATATTAAGATGAAAGTGCTCTGTGTAGTGACACACTTTCTCATCCCAAGCAACAGTGTCTTTGCGAGACTACTCTTTACATTACATTCCACTTTTGATTAACCCTTCACGTGTTTGTTAGTCATCCAATAACTTGAATTGCTGTTTATTTGTACATTTCCTTTTCATATCCACCTTCACTGGTTGTGATAAGTTGAAGGCATATGAGTAAAACTCCCATCTTTTGCTGTTACAGTGGCAATAAAATCTCTTTGTGATCGGCCTCTTGAGTGAATGCTTAATTTTGTAAATATCAAGTTCAGCTTAACCCATACACCGGAAGGTAGAATGGGAGCAAAGAAAGAAAGAAAGTTCAGCTTAAATGGGAGTAAATGTGTTTCTTTCTCATGGAGAAAAAAAAAAGACAGGGATGAAGTTTCATTTTAACAATTTGACCAAACTTTGTCTACTTTTTGGGAGCATAAAACTGCAACTTAGGCAGTGTGAAAGTTACAATTTCTTTGAAGAATGAAAAAAAAAGTCTTGAATTCAACAACAAAAAAAGATGTATATATGTACTATACCTATGAAAAAATACATGGTCTTATGAGTTATGTATTGTTGAATGAATTATGAAATCCATTGACAAAGATGCTAGGTATTTGTATGACATGTTGGTTATAATTTAGGATAATAAAATCGATTGCTTTGCTAATGTTTTGTCTTTATATTTTATAGATGCATAACTCAAACCTTGTTTGGATTATTTTCTCATTTGTATTAAGCAGCTGCATAATTATTCCGTAAAACCTTGAACACAACACTATCTTGCATTTGATTTATTTTCCCCAGTGTATTTTGGTTAGCAGATTATAAGATATGCGTACTGTGAATATTTCTTTTGTGGTGGGTTAGAAAAGAAAAGAAAACATCAGGATGTCATCGTTTACAGGATCAGTGTAAATTTTCATAGAAGTCATAAACAGCTGAGTAAAGGTTGCTGGAGTCTCACACTCCGTGGTGCTCACGTTAATAGCTACTTTACCTGAAATATATGACTACATGTATTTAGTAGCTTTCTCCTAGATTGTTATGAGTTCTCTGCAGATGCTGCTGTTGCTTTGTTAGTGAGTGTTGAAGAAAATGATTATAAAATAAAACACATAGGATCTCAATTGTATTTAGGATTATTTGTGTGATAGATGTCTTACCCTGGAGTGCTAAAACTATTATTGCGTTTTAATGTTGAACATAATTTTATGGGATTCATTGTTCTGAACTTAAAACAGTTGATTCTCACTCAATGTTATTTCACTGCATCTTCCTGATCGTGCTCTCATGTTCGGGAGGGCACAATGCCAGTCTGGACATTCTTACAGGTTCATTAAAAGTTGAAATATGCCAAATGCCAGTCATTTCATCCCTTCTTGCTATATGACATCAATCATGGGAAAACAGGATGAGAGAGAGGGAGGGAGGAGAGAGAAAGAAAGAAAAATTATCTCAATATTGCCCTGGGTTATGAGAGTTTCATCCATAATCATTCGCTTTATTTTAATACCTGCAACTACCAATAATTCTTTTTCCTTCATTGTTGTTTGTGTTTTGTTGTATTGATTATTTCATGCCAATTTGAATATTATTATTAATTATGTTTTTGAATAATGAAAGAAAACTGTTAGTTATTGATTTATTTATTGGTTATGCGAGTTCTATGTCAGTGTTGCTAAATGTAAATGTAAGGGATGCTCCAAGTCTGATTGCAAATGTATGTTTTCTGTTTTAATAAAAAAAAAAAAGAAAAATCAATATGTACTTTTTTGAATGTGTTCAATTATTTCATTTTCAATCACAATGCCTTCCCCCCCTTTTTTTTTTTAAAATAGATCCAATTATGTTTAGTGGCGTCGGTGGCAGAGTGGGGCTGCCGGACTCATGAGTATCAGGTTCGAATCCTATCAAAGCTAGGTCCGACGTTGTGTTTCTTGGGAAAAGACGACAGTACACACATTTCCCCGCACATCCAGGTGCAAATGGATACGACTTAGGAGTACTAAGTTGGGAAGTAAAAACTTGCGTCAGACTAGCGTCTTGTCCAGGAGGTGATTATAATCATGTTTCGCTTCACGCTACAGAAACTATGGCCATGAAGGCACTTTATTAATCTTATGTAAAGGCCCACATACACGTTGGGCCCTCGACCCAGGTTCGAACATACAATTTGCAAAACGGACGAAATTCCCAGCCTGTGGGCAAAACTTTGCAAATCACCTGGGTGCTGGCCCGAGGCCTGGTGTGAGGCTGGGTTTTCTGGATGCTACTTTTGTTAGCTTTGATTGGAGGCCAGAGGGAGCGGCGGAGAAAAACATGGACACAAATTTTATTTTTTTGCTTTTTTGACTAGATTCTAAATCAGCGCAAATTTTATATAGACTTTATACTAATTTATAGATTTGATACCAAAAACCATGTCTACTTGAAAAATTGTTGAAATTGGAATTATTATTTTTTTATCAACGTAAATAAATCTCTAATCTGGTAAGGGGGAGGGGGGGGAGGAAGACCACCGCCATCACCAAAATTCCATTCGTGGTTTGACACGACTGACATTTGACACGGGTAATTGATGTGTCAGGTGTTGGTGACGTAGTTTATTTTTGTAGCAAGAAACCTCAAAAGTAGCTGTGAGGCGCTCATGAGGAGAAATGGCCTCTCTCATCACTGTGTTCTTTGGAATAAGAGGTGCAATGAACGACATAAACTCCCAAGTGTCTTCATCCATTCTTAGGTAGTTGTGGAAGTCACTTGGGTAGAGACGAAGTTCATTGAGCAATTTTGTGTGCGTAAATCTATCACGTTGAAGCAGCCATTGCTTAGACTTAGACCACAAAGTTCTTTCTTTTCTCGTTTCTTTTTTCTTCTCCTTTATAATAGAATAAATAATATCCACAAATTTCTTTTTCTCTCTGTCGCCATATGATTTCACTATCACTTTCAATCTTTAAAAAATTCAACATCGAAAAAAAAAGTTATGCCACGGCACGTAAAAAAAAAAAGAATTCACTAAATTAAATACTTTTGAACGGAGACGGAACTATTATAGTCAACGATTATACCACTGCATGTAAAAAATAATAATTCAATAAATGAAATACTTAACATATAAAGATCATGTGAGTGGACGAAGAGAGCGTCGAGATGAAAATACGGTACCGTAATATTTAGTAATAATTTATTGCAGCTAGGTGAGACTGAGGTGGAATGCAGTGCGCACCAAAATGTACCCGTGGTCGCGGACGGCTTGTGTGTGTGGGCAAAAATGACAACCAAACAAACCTAGGTGGTGGCGGGGTCTCACCTGGGGCCATTGATGCCAACGTGCATGTCCCGCTTAAAGGTCAATTTCCTGGTTTATATACGCCTATAAAAATATATTATATCAATATCTTGAAAGTAGAAGAACGTATTAACTAGATCTTTCAGTCAGTTCTTTGTACACTGTATACAATAATTCGGATTTCTTGTGTCCCGCATAATGGGTGTTTCTGGTACACGGTACTAGAACCTACTTCTTCCCTTTCAATCTATCATATCTTTCATCTTGCTGTTTTCCCCTGAGATCACAGCATGCGGTGGATTGGACTCCAACGTAACAAAAATTGACATTAACTGTGGGCGTATCAAGTACAAGTAGTATATTGTGCATTATGGCTCGAGTCCACACGTCAGATACTACACGACTTTTTTAGATAATCGACGGAGTCATTTGGATGTTTCAGGTTCATTTCTTTTATGTGTGTACATTAGAAATGTAAACAACCCAACAAAGTTTCTCATCACTTGGTGTATACCAACTTAATTACTGAATCCTTGTTTCTGGCTTCATATCAATGAATGATCCTCTTCCGTTATTACTTTTGTAAGTCTTGTTTTTATGTTTATGAATGAAAACAGATTTATAAAATGTGCAATCTGCATACGTTTTCAAATGTACAATAATTAGGAATGGAGTCGTAGATAGGAGAGAGAAAGAAGTCCAGGTGTATAATATCATATTATCATTGATTTTTACTTTTATTCATAATATCACACCGTTTCTACGTGGGAACTGAATAAATGAACAGTTCTTTGTAACGCAAATCCCTGTCTTGTAAGATGATCATTTAATTATAAAATGAGCTTAACAATAACATTATTTTATTTTTATCCCCGGGCAGTCTTCAGCAAACACACAACATGTATTAAAGACCCCGATGAGCAAACACACTACATGTATTAACGACCCCGATGAGCAAACACACTACATTCCCCGATGAGCAAACACACTACATGTATTAACGACCCCGATGAGCAAACACACAACATGTATTAAGACCCCGATGGGCAAACACACTACATGTATTAATGACCCCGATGAGCAAACACACAACATGTATTAAAGACCCCGATGAGCAAACACACAACATGTATTAAAGACCCCGATGAGCAAACACACAACATGTATTAAAGACCCCGATGAGCAAACACAACATGTATTAAAGACCCCGATGAGCAAACACACAACATGTATTAAAGACCCCGATGAGCAAACACACAACATGTATTAAAGACCCCGATGAGCAAACACACTACATGTATTAAAGACCCCGATGAGCAAACACACAACATGTATTAAAGACCCCGATGAGCAAACACACTACATTATTAAAGACCCCGATGAGCAAACACACAACATGTATTAAAGACCCCGATGAGCAAACACACAACAAAAAGACACAACATGTATTAAAGACCCCGATGAGCAAACACACAACATGTATTAAAGACCCCGATGAGCAAACACACAACATGTATTAAAGACCCCGATGAGCAAACTACATGTATTAACGACCCCGATGAGCAACAACAACAGTTATTAAAGACCCCGATGAGCAAACAGAATGAGGAGCATCTGTGTTACTTAAATGTGACTGTGAGTGTCATGCAACTGGTTTTGTGCTAAGGTGTGTGAAAGAAGAAAGAAAGAAACAATCGAATTACAAAACAAAAATCAAGAATAAAGCAAAAAGCAAAAACGCAAAGCAGTAACCAGTCCAAATCGTAGAACTGAAGGCAACGTTGGTGTAAAGGAATGACAACAACAAAAAACTTTATTTCTACGGCTGCAGTTCCAACTTGTAACGTATGCAATATCTATTCAGCTATCACCAAAATATAGTCCTTGCTGCAGTGTTTAAGGACAGTTTTATCATAAATGAAATTAGTCTGTACGGTACGGCTTGGAAATGTTCGTCTATGAGTATTTCATCCTCCATGCTTACGACATGTACAAATTATCTAAAGGCTGATACGGACAAAATTGTCCAAAGAAAGTATAAGAAATAGTAGTGAGGCTGATTGCCGATGACACAAATCATCACGAGGAAGATTTTTGTTAATGAAGGCCAATGAAGGACGGAAGTCGAGCGGCGGGAATTCACTGACGGAATGTTTATTATTAGGAGAGTCTCAGGTCCCAACAACAAAAGTAAAGGAAATCATTGATTTACAAATAATAATAATCACCTCTTGGACAGGACGCTAGGTTGTATCAAGTTTTCACTCCCAAGCTGACGCTGGTACCCATTTGCACCTGGGTCGAGTGGCAAAGGAGGAGGAGGGAGAGATGCGTGTAAAGTGTCTCTCCCAAGGAACACGACATCGGACCTTTGCTAGTATTCGAACCAATGGCCCCATATCCCAAATCGGCAACCTAACAACTAGGCCACTGTCGCCTCAATGAGAACAGTGTGTATGTGTGTGTGAGGGGGGGGGGTATGGTGCTGTCGAAATTAAATCCACTGGGAAGACGAACGTTTGGAATAATTTATTTGCAACCAGCGGAAGAGATAAAAGTCATGTCAATGTCACAGAAGAAAAAGGAAACGCGATTGACGAGTTTTCCCGCCCCCACTTGTCGTGGTGGTGGTTAAGGGGCGGGGGCGGGAGTGGTATGGTAATTATTACCAACTAACGGCTCCAACATTCATATCCAGTCTTCGCACTTGGGTCGGGGTATGCCGGGTGGCCAGACATGGCGAGGTTTAGGCCGAAACTTTTCTGTTTTCCGCTGCGCTAGGCTACCAGTAGTTTATAATCTGGGATTACTGGGAATAGAGTAAAGGTGCGCGACCCTACTTGTGTACTAGCGACCTCGTCAATCACCCACGAGAAGGTCGGTCACAGTCTCCTCGCTGCTGGTCAGAGTGCAATCATAAAAAAAACCCAATCCACTTAGGCTGCGCACTTTGGTACCGGTATGTAAATGCTTGTTTTATTCATTTTGAATCCACAAAAAAAAAAAAAACGCGTATCGATTTGGCTGTGCGTTGGACCCATATTGTGCCCTTTGGCGTCCAAATAGCATGTTTCAAAGTTAGTAGATTACACGGAGTAGATTCTCTCCACAGGCAACGGGCGTGAGGTTGTGCGCCGCAGGAATAACGAGGAATTTAACACTTTTTCTTTCTTTCTTTTTTTTTGTTGTGTACGGTATAATACTAGGGGATATTGATATAAAATTTGTGATTTAGAGCCGAAACTGCGTGGTGTGTGAGTGTGAGCGGTCAGACACATTCTCAGCGGACAAAATAGACGCCCGTGCCTGGCACATCGGCCTCATGCGTATGCGGTCTGTGTCGTGCCTGGCACATCGGCCTCATGCGTATGCGGTCTGTGTGGTGCCTGGCACATCGGCCTCATGCGTATGCGGTCTGTGTGCCTGTGCCTGGCACATCGGCCTCATGCGTATGCGGTCTGTGTGGTGCCTGGCACATCGGCCTGCATCGGCCTCATGCGTATGCGTATGCGGTCTGTGTGGTGCCTGGCACAACACAACATTTGATGTTGGGACATCTGGGGACTACTAAATAGTGAACTACATGTAGTTCGCCTCGCACACACCGGTTACTTTCGGGAGAGAGCTAGCGGATTTTCCAGGGTTGAAAGTCTTCATGTGCTCTCTGGACGGCGTACTCATCATGTACGATCACAACGGTCACGAAGTTAATGAGAACTTAGCGGCCAACAAAAACCTGCCCTCAAGATGGGGCTAAACGAGCTTTGGCATTGAAAGGGGTGCTGGTGGGGGGGGGGGGTGAGGGGATTCTTTTTACTCAAATTATCAATAGGGTGCCCTGATCGCCATAAACGTGTGCCGCAGGTATCCATGATTGGCATCGAGCCAACTATGTAGTGTAGGTAACAATGGTTGCCGTTTCAAGGGCTGTCTCAAAACTCAAACGTCTTAGGCTCATTTCAGGCGAAGAAAACGGTTGCTGCCAATTGTCCCTACTTCTTTGGGTTCATTCTTGTCCGCGTCTTCCATCTTGCTGTTTTACTTTTTATTCACCCAGAAGCACGGTGGGCAGAGTGAAGTCTAATGAACCAAAATGAACCAAAATGAACAAAATGAATCAAATGAATCAAAATGAACCAAAATGAATCAAAATGAATCAAAATGAATCAAAATGAACCAAAATGAATCAAAATGAATCAAAATGAACCAAAATGAATCAAAATGAACAAAATGAATCAAAATGAACCAAAATGAACCAAAATGAATCAAAATGAACCAAAATGAACCAGAATGAATCAAAATGAATCAAATGAATCAAAATGAACCAAAATGAATCAAAATGAATCAAAATGAATCAAAATGAACCAAAATGAATCAAAATGAACCAAAATGAATCAAAATGAATCAAAATGAACCAAAATAAATCAAAATGAATCAAAGAAAGACATAAGTGAATACAACGAAACAGTAGCAATGGAAAGAATGGGGATACAAACTTCAAGAAGACTGTCGATGGTAATGCAAACCATTCCAGTCACCAAAAACAAACAAGAGACAAACTGTAAACTGATATGGCGAGTTCACACCCGTATGTGCCAGACCACGCATGCACACCACACGACCTCATGCCTCACCCTTGTCATTCCTATGTGAAACAACGACAACAAGTGACAGCTCCACCAATAAAGACAGAATACCTTGTCATTCCTATGTGAAACAACGACAACAAGTGACAGCTCCACCAATAAAGACAGAATACCTTGTCATTCCTATGTGAAACAACGACAACAAATGACAGCTCCACCAATAAAGACAGAATACCTTGTCATTCCCAGTGACTTGATTCCGACCTTACTCAGTGTAGGTTTTTAATACATTGTTTATTGGTCAGTGGTGAGCACCGTTTCTAAAATTACACCAGTAGCTCAAAACTAGGACACCAGCATTGAAGAGTCTGAAATGACTACTGAATGTGAATGAATTACTTGTCGTGATTAGATTTTCATGAAAACCTCATTTCTTTTTTTCTATGTTTTTAAAAACTTTCACTTTTGGTTCGGGGCGGGGGGGTGTGTGGGTGGGAGTGATCAATTGGTGTTGCTCGTAATGTGCTCTCCCTCAAGTTCAAGGTGAAGCCACGTGAGTTGACGTGAAGGTCACTTTTTTCAACTGGTGTGCGTGTTTTGTGGGATTTTCTCTGTTTATGCCTCTGTATTATTATGTCTCGTCTTTGTCCCCATGGTTTTCTGACAATAATATAAACATCATATCTTTATTTAATACCCACAACACGCTCGCAAACTCCTTTTCTCAATCTGTAGACTGTAGGGATTATGTGCTGAGTGTCTACTCGTACAGCCCCCATTCAAATATAAAAATGGCAGAGGGAGTATTAAACAGTTAGATAAAATGTAGCAGGCAGGTGAAATGTATCTACCGATTTTAGTATCTCAACCCAGAACTTTCTGCTTGGGAGCTTACTGCCCTTGCTTAAAATCACCAAACACCTTGCTCAACCCCCCTTCCCCACTCCCACCCCACCCCCTTCCCCTCTTTTTTTTACTACTTAATATTTGGGACCTTCTATATTAATGTTTACTGCAACGCAACGCGTCATTTAGTAAATCACAAAATCAATTTTGCAACGCATTTCAGCTTGCACAAGGTTGCTGAAATATAAGATTATCAATCCTACTTTAGTTGTCAATATACAGTAACAATATAAACACAAATAAAGATATAGAACTGGAAATATTTCTAAGATCAAATTTATAACATGATTAAATCAGTCTTAAACATTCCATACTGTCCATTCAAAAGAAATGACAAATGAGACCTATCACACAAATGTACCAATCTTACATACGTAATGGAAAATAATTACGTCCATGAAAAAAACAAGCACAAATATACCTCTTCACAACAACAGCAACAACAACATCTGTAAAAACAACAACTCATTGGAAGGAATCGATGCTTTGCAGAGACGATGTGACAGAGAAAGAGACTAAATTAGAATTCATTTGGAAAGAAACGCAAATAGAACAAAGAAAAATGCTTAAAATCTTCATTTAAAAAAATAAAAACCAAAAAAGAAACAACCCAAAACCCAGACACAAAAAAACACACAAAAACACAAAACAAAAATAAAACAAAAAAACCCCAAAACAGCAGCAACAAAACAAAGGATCTCTATTCAATTTTACCCGCTGTAGTAGCAGTAGTAGTAGTAGTAGTAGTAGTAGTAGTAGTAGTAGTAGTAGTAGTAGTAGTAGTAGTAGTAGTAGTAGTAGTAGTAGTAGTAGTAGTAATAGTAGTGATAGTAATAGGTGTAGTAGTAGTAGTAGTAGTAGTAGTAGTAGTAGTAGTAGTAGTAGTAGTGGTGGTAGTGATAGTTGTAGTGGTAGTAGTAGTAGTAGTAGTAGTAGTAGTAGTAGTAGTAGTAGTAGTAGTAGTAGTAGTAGTAGTAGTAGTAGTAGTAGTAGTAGTAGTAGTAGTAGTAGTAGTAGTAGTATTGCTGTTGTTGTTGCTACTGTTGCTGTTGTTGCTATTGTTGATGTTGTCGATGTTGTTATTGCTATTATTGCTATATTATAAATATTCACAGAAGTACAGCGTTCTCGGAAATATTTCCCTTTTGCAAACTAAGAAAATGACTTCAACGGATGGTTGTCATCAGAAGCCATACGTGCTGCTTTGTGTTTAAGGTACATAAATATAGCCAAAGATCAATGAGCATGCCAGGAAAAAAGCTCCTAGTCAATGCCGATCTTAACACCTGAAATAAAACGAATTGCTGATGTCAGTTATAATATTAATATGAAAAGGTACTTATACCTCAATAATGGCTATTTCTTACACTCTAGGTTTGCCTACAAACCCTTAGATATCACAAATAATGAAAGAAAGAAGCCATGCCCACCAAAGCAGTATCTAGGATAACTCTACATGGTTTCATGTTCAAAAATTAATTGTCACCTGCCCTCATTTTATCCCAGAAGATAAGGCTGTGGAATGGACTGCCAACAGAAATAAAACTCAACAGTATCACTGAAGACTTTAAAAACAGAATTAAACATATCACGTTAAAATCAAAATGGGATTTAACACTTTTGGGTTAAATTAAGATATCCGTGCTGCTGACAGTAATACTCTCAAAGTTGAGTCGGTCAGGTGTTATGATGAAGACGAAGACACCGCGCAATCTATGCAAGTCGAACTATTAGATCACGTGGTCTGCGGCAACCCTGTGGGAAAGGCAGAAGGGAGGAGGAGGGTGGGGGTCACAACTGCTGTCGCTTTACTTACAAGGACACACGGTATAGCGTACACTATGTCCACGTAGGCATACTATATTGTCCATAAAAGAAACGCACATTATTTCTATGGGACTTGAAATATTTTGTTTCAGTTTATCGCTCATATTTCATAAGCGTGACTTGTTTTGTTATTGTGAGTGAGTTCTTTTCATCTGTTTATTTTTACTCTCATTTTGTTGCAGTCAACAAATCACGGTATGGAAGATTTCATTTCTGTGATTTTGTCCTCTTTTGTGCCTTGAGTTATTGAAATATGATATGTTAAAATATGTTTATATCAAAGTATAGCTTCCCACATATCTCACAGCCGTATTTCTTACATACATCTTTTTTCTTTAATTTACGGGGCACATGGTCCAAATAGCCACCGCTTTTCTTATTTCTTCGATCATTTAGTTGATTTTAGGTATCCCAATATTTCTTTGTTTGTTGACAAATTGACTTCCCACGGGACGTGCAGTGTTTCTCAAAGATATTAACCTTCAAATCCTCTCAGTTTAGGCCCTAACTCGTGTTTGACTTTTCATGTCTCATCAACATGCAATGGCCCCTTCTTGAAATAAAGTCCACGATTTTGTGTAGCTCCAGTTTTGTTTTACGTGGACAAGTTCTTAGATTTCCATATTGCCAATCATTTGCATACGTACTTGTAACAAGAAATGAGGTCAGTGAGCATTTTCTTCTTCTTCTTCTTCTTCTTTTTCTTCTTCTTCTTCTTCTTCTTCTTCTTCTTCTTCTTCTTCTTCTTCTTCTTCTTCTTCTTCTTCTTCTTCTTCTTCTTCTTCTTCTTCTTCTTCTTCCTCCTCCTCCTCCTCCTCCTCCTCCTCCTCCTCCTCCTCTTCTTCTTTTTCTTCTTCTTCTTCTTCTTCTCTCTTCTTCTTCTTCTTGTTCTTCTTCTTCTTCTTCTTCTTCTTCTTCTTCTTCTTCTTCTTCTTCTTCTTCTTCTTCTTCTTCTTCTTCTTCTTCTTCTTCTTCTTCTTCTTCTTCTTCTTCTTCTTCTTCTTCTTCTTCTTCTTCTTTTTATCTAGTAGCCTACATTGATGAACGATCGATCTACCTTTCTAGTAACCTACATTGATGAACGATAGATCTACATTCCTAGTAACCTACATTGATAAAGATCCGATTTACCTTGCTAGTAACCTACATTGATAAAGAACCGATTTACCTTTCTAGTAACCTACATTGATAAAGAATCGATTTACCTTCCTAGTAACCTACATTGATAAAGAACCGATCTACCTTTCTAGTAACCTACATTGATAAAGAACCGATTTACCTTTCTAGTAACCTACATTGATAAAGAACCGATTTACCTTTCTAGTAACCTACATTGATAAAGAACCGATTTACCTTGCTAGTAACCTACATTGATAAAGAACCGATTTACCTTGCTAGTAACCTACATTGATAAAGAACCGATTTACCTTTCTAGTAACCTACATTGATAAAGAACCGATCTACATTCCTAGTAACCTACATTGATAAAGAACCGATTTACCTTGCTAGTAACCTACATTGATAAAGAACCGATTTACCTTTCTAGTAACCTACATTGATAAAGAACCGATTTACCTTGCTAGTAACCTACATTGATAAAGAACCGATTTACCTTTCTAGTAACCTACATTGATAAAGAACCGATTTACCTTTCTAGTAACCTACATTGATAAAGAACCGATTTACCTTTCTAGTAACCTACACTAGTAACCTACATTGATAAAGAACCGATTTACCTTTCTAGTAACCTACATTGATAAAGAACCGATTTACCTTCTAGTAACCTACATTGATAAAGAACCGATTTACCTTTCTAGTAACCTACATTGATAAAGAACCGATCTACATTCCTAGTAACCTACATTGATAAAGAACCGATTTACCTTTCTAGTAACCTACATTGATAAAGAACCGATTTACCTTCCTGGTAACCTACATTGATAAACGATCGATCTACCTTTCTAGTAACCTACATTGATAAAGAACCGATTTACCTTTCTAGTAACCTACATTGATAAAGAACCGATCTACATTCCTAGTAACCTACATTGATAAAGAACCGATTTACCTTTCTAGTAACCTACATTGATAAAGAACCGATCTACATTCCTAGTAACCTACATTGATGAACGATCGATCTACCTTTCTAGTAACCTACATTGATAAAGAACCGATTTACCTTCCTAGTAACCTACATTGATAAACGATCGATCTACCTTTCTAGTAACCTACATTGATAAAGAACCGATTTACCTTTCTAGTAACCTACATTGATAAAGAACCGATTTACCTTTCTAGTAACCTACATTGATAAAAAACCGATTTACCTTTCTAGTAACCTACATTGATAAAGAACCGATTTACCTTCCTAGTAACCTACATTGATTAAGGACCGATCTACCTTTCTAGTAACCTACGTTGATAAAGAACCGGTCTACCTTTAACATAAAATATGTTGTAACACGACAGATCTGATAATTCCACAACCTTACATAAATACATTAATTTAAAAGTCATGAATAACAAACCAGCGCATTCGTATTAAAGCCCACATTGGTTTGTTACATGATAATAGATATTAGGTTAGCTAAATGACAGGCATGAGAATTGATTGTTTTTGGAAGTTGATCATATTATCGGCTTGAGCTGCTGCTGAAGGAGGCCTGTTCCTGAGGCGAATCGCAGATGGGGAAGAGAGCGGAGTTAACAGTCAGTCCGTGATGGTGGTGCTGTCATTCGATTGCATTGCCCCGTTGTATTTTGCTTGATAGCTTTAATTATGTCTGGGCATGTTATGTAGATCAGGCTGTTCATTTTACATTAAATCAATCATCTCTTTTGTCATTTATTTAATGTTAAAACTAAGTATAAAGTGACATTTCACAAGCGTAACTGTCCGATTACTGTCAGGCATAATATGGTGACAAGTAACATAGTGCATGCAGCACGCCGCTGTAAATAAACTCTTCTTCTTCTTCTTCTTCTTCTTCTTCTTCTTCTTCTTCTTCTTCTCCTTCTTCTTCTTCTTCTTCTTCTTCTTCTTCTTCTTCTTCTTCTTCTTCTTCTTCTTCTTCTTCTTCTTCTTCTTCTTCTTC
>JAXRKP010000322.1:302500-307500 GCA_037039925.1 Doris montereyensis | reverse complement strand
CGATGTGTTCTGAAGCATTGTCATTGTGTCAACCGATACATGGTGTGATATCGCAGAAAGACAAAAAAGTGACATCCATGAGATTGACACAAAAAGGAAACAAAAGTAATCTTAGTCAATTGCACTCACCAGTTTCTTAATAGAATTATACTATATTGTGAAAGTCTCCGTCCAGAAAGTAAATTTATTTTACAGTAGTATGGTGTCACACTGCATCCAAGTCAAGGAACACAAAATAATTGCTTTGCTTCAAAAACATCTTATTCATAACGAAAGACAAGTGATCACTACATTCGATGGAGAAAGCGTAGGTATAGCAGGTAAGGTTGCAATCACAGTGGCTTCAAGTTCCCCCTGATTTCCATTTCCAGTTTTGAGAGAGTAGACATTGAATTCATTCTGCTATCGGGGTGCCTCCAATTCATTTTACCATTCGAGAACCACGTGTGACCTATTACCCATATTCCAAATCGAGGCACTGTGTGAATTGACCTTTACAGCTTTTGTAGCTTTAGGAGGAAAGTAAAAAAAAAAATGGGTTGTTTTTTTTCTTCAAGATTAAGCCCCAAATTGGAAACTCCTCTCTTTCACACGTAACATGTGTTGCAGAATTCAAACATGAAGTCAAAAATAACATTTGAACGAAATTTCGTACCAAAAACTTTGGGATTGCGACCTTCCATTGAGTTGCTTTCAAATCTCGTGACGCCGATTGAATTCGGTGAGCGAAAAGCGGAGGTGCTTTTACTGCTGCACTAAAAATCTAAATCGTCATGAAGTCTGCCACTGCCATGAATCTGAGCAGGAAGTAAATTAGTGTCACTCCGATGTCGACGAGATTTTATGTTTTATCGCTTCCGCCAATTCTGCTAGTTGAGAGTAAATTCCGACATGAAACAAGGAGACTGTGAAACCGTTGCGATTCCGCAGCTTAAGCCTTTCACCAAATAATACTCAAACATGGTATACTGACTGCTGACACCAGATTTTCGTTTCATTTAAACTCGGATACCATTTTCTTTATCTTAGTTGTAATAATTATTGGTAAAATAAAGACAAAAACGAAAAGAGTACATGTCAGATCATTCTATAAATAAGTGTACTCAATTAAAGCATATCCTCACTCATGAGTGTTCCAGGAAATGTATATTGCTCGAATTTGGAAGACACGGCTAAGTATAAGTATAGAAAAACAAATAGAGCAAGAACATATAAGCATATTTAAACCAGGAAGAAATGTCGAAGCCATATCGTGTATTCGCACTATATCAAAAATATGTTATGACCAAACCATTGACTGACTTATCTGTTTTATGTATTCATTTAGAGTAGTCCTTTGACATAGTACAAAGAAAGGAGCACTGGCATGAGAATAAAGTTAATAGAATCAATACAAAGAGTTTAATATGAAAACAAAACATGTCAGTTAAAAATTTTGTTTCTTCAATAGAAAATTACACCGTCCAACATTTGCAGTGATCTTAGGGTGAATTAAGAGGAGACAGCAATGCGTAAGTGAAAAATAAGTGCAAGAGTGATAGGGAAGAAGTAGGACCAACCAGTAGCTCCCACCGTCACTGAGCTAACCGTAGATGATATTATAATATACAAAGAACTAGAAGTCAGGAATGGAGACAAGATCATGTTCTGATTCCATTACTATTAATCTTATTTATGTGTTCAGTGTCTAAAGCTTGTGTAATAATGATAACAAAAGATAAGTGTAGAAATATAGAAACTAAATCAATACAGTTCACAACACAATCATATGTGGGGATGTAGATTCTAATTCTCTTTCTTTTTCTTTCTTTTCATTTTGCGATCAGAGAAAGAAATTCAATATAATATAGAAATATAAATCTATTAAATAACAAACTAAAGAAAAGAAATAGGAAAAGGAATACAAAATAAAACCCAGCCAATGTGAATTAGTGAAGAAAGTAAAGACACATGGGAAGTTGGAGTGAGAAATGTTGGAAGAATTGCTAAATAATAGAAATGGGGCATCAGTGTCGGGGACTCGGTAGTCCAGAGGCAAGGTGTCGGCCTCTCAATCAAAAGGTAGTGGGTTAGAACCCCGCCAACGGTTGATATATTTTCTCGATTTTTTTCGAGCAACATCTACCCCCTGGTCCAGGTAGGTTGATCGACACCTAGTCCCATCTGAGACGGACGATAGTGCAGATCACAACAGTCGGTGCGCGTTAAAGACACCTTGGCTGTCCGGGCAACATCAAAAATCCTACCAAAAACCCCGAGATCACCTTAGTTGTGGATGTGGGTAAATCAAATCAAATCAAATCAAATCAAAAACATCAGTGTAAGGAAAAGCAAAACGCCAAGACCTGATAGGTTGGAAAACTTGGTGTGTCAACACAAAGACTTATCCTAACCTGAATCCTTCCTGGTAGACTCAGCGGTATGGTACAAGCCATCACGGATGTTGCTGGCTGTAAAAATGTTGGCCTGTATCAAGTAAAAAATATATCTGAGCTACAAACATGTTGTTTTAGTCATTGTTGCTTTAAAATGTCGATTTGATAAAAAAAATGACAGCTAGAGCTATTCGTGTATGTGCGGTTTCGGTGGCATAATGTTAGGCTGCCGGATTTGGAATCGTCACGTCATAGCTTGGAATCCTATTTCAAACCATGGGCAGACAGGGTTCGTTAACCTGGGAGGAAGCCTGTCTAGGAGTGAATCCCCAAAATAAATCCTGGTCCTCGTAGTCAGGGAGTTTGGCAAAACTCAGCATCGCTACAGAAATGTCAACAAAGAATTTAGTTACGCCAACTTTGGGCACAGTTGGTGCTCCTCCTAATATGGCAGGGACGCACACCCCCTCCCTAGGATAGTGGAGAGTGCAATATGAAGCCTAGCAGATCATTCCACCTTCTTTATCTTCACTCGTTTCCTTTCTTGACTCAATGGATACCAGCGCCAGCTGGAGTGAAAATCTGACAACAGACTAGCGTACATACTGTTCTTGAGGTCATCAAGTATCATGTGTTCCACTTCAAGCTAAAGAAATCGGCAAAACTCATATTCTATGGGCTGTGACGGCTTTGATGGAATTTTTAATGTCTGCATTTAACGTACACGTCTTACTATTTAATGTCACTTCAATTCTGTCTAGAAAACGGTTTAAACATTTTAACAAACGCTGTCCTCATCCATTGCTGTTAAAACGCCAGAAAACAATGGAAATCAGCTCACCAAAATAAAATGACGTAACAGTTACGCCATGTAATCAACAGTTATTACAGATAACAATCATAATGCCTCTGAAAATATGTTTTTATTATTCATGAGGAAACTTAGTCTTTCAAAAGCAAAGTACGAAGTATGAATGAAATATTTAAATATTTTCCTCTTAGCAGTTTGCAGTTTATTTCAAAATGACATTTCAAGCCTGCTGAGATGTCTTGGATTCTGAGTTCCCAATTCATTGCCGATTCATTACGATGCCAAAACAATTTATCATCATCAGATGCTATGTAAACGTAAATCTGTCGGCAGGCTTTTTAGCGATGTGACAGCCTTGAATGAGATTTTATTACCATTTATTATCATTATCTTCATGATATTATATTAGGATATCAAAACTTTCTTCAATCACAAGATAATTCCATATTCAAAAACAAAGAAAAATATGGCGTCAGTGGCCAAGCGTTAGGCTATCGGACTTGGGATCATGAGATCCCGAGTTTCAATCGTAGCAAGACTGGTTTCGACGTTGTGTTCCTTGGGAAAGACACGCGACACGCATTTTACCCACTCGGCCCAGGTGCAAATCGGCACAAGCAGCAGATTGGGAGTACAAATCTGCTTCACACTAGCATCCTATCTAGGGGGCGATTATAGTCATCTGTGTTGCTTCACGCTATAGAAACCGGGATAAACTCTGGCTCTATGAGCCGTAATGGCCTTGAAAGAAAGTTGAAGGAACAAAAAAATATACTTACGGTGCCATCTGGCAAGCTGATGGAAATTTTGATCTGCTGCCTGTCAACACCTCCTTTTATCGATCGATATATCGAATCAACATCAAGTATAAGGTTGAAGCCATTGTCAGTGACTGAAAGTAATAATACTCCATAAGAATGTGTCCAAAGCACGAGGCTAACGCACACGTGAAGTAAAAAACCCAACAAGACTACATAAATATTTCACATTCATTCAGTCGTATAAGTTTTTCAAGATTTTATTGACATTATACCAAAAATCAAAATAAGAAATAATATCGCGCCGCCAAATATCAACAATGAATCGGAATTGTCAGATATAAAAAAAACCCAAGCATCCATCAAAACTAACGTGGAGGTGGAGAGGAGGTGTTCGTCCATGTGTTCAAGATCAGAATTCTTTGTCACGTGTTTGACCTCAAACCAATTATTATCATAAGAGAGAGAGAGAGAGAGAGAGAGAGAGAGAGAGAGAGAGAGAGAGAGAGAGAGAGAGAGAGAGAGAGAGAGAGAGAGAGAGAGAGAGAGAGAGAGAGAGAGAGAGAGAGAGAGAGAGAGAGAGAGAGAGAGAGAGAGAGAGAGAGAGATGTAAATCCTCAAATTGTGTAATTATTTTCTGTATCTACTTTTACTTATATTATTATGATATTTTTGCCTGTTCATTTCACCACCTATTATAATGTTGGCAACTACTAGAAATATGACGAATTCTAGTACTACTTCTGCGACTACTATGTTTACCACTATTATTATGATTAACAATTGTTGTTGTCATTGCTATCTTTGTTGGGGGTTTTTTTTTTGTTTGTTGGTTTTTTACCATCGTCATTATTATCACCCTTAGTTCGCTTTGTTATGTGGATTGTGAAGTGTAAAATGATTTATGTGAACCTAACATGAATTGCCTGAAAAGGACAATAAATATTTATTATTATTATCTCATGTGATTTTACGAGGGCACTTAAAATACTATACAGAAGATAAGCCAGCTAACCTGCCTGACAGAAGCTGCACATTTTAAAATATAAAGCAGCT
>JAXRKP010000322.1:280000-300000 GCA_037039925.1 Doris montereyensis | reverse complement strand
AAACTCCACATAAGAAGAGTATGTATACACGAAAGCAATACCCGCCTTGAAATTTACAGATATTTTTTAAATTTATTTATTTTCCACTCATATTGGCAGGTGTATATCAAACGTCAGCAGATAAGCGACTTTTCGACCATTGCAGATGGAAAAAAATTTTTTTTGAGGGGACTGTTTGTTCGTTTGTTATCTTGTTGTTGTTGTTGTTGTTGTTGTTGTTGTTGTTGTTGTTGTTTGATTTGTATTTTCCCTCTCCTTGGTTGGATATGTAGTTGAATACGGCTCTGTAATGAAACACCGCTTTCTGTGCACTGTCTCTGGGTAGTTTAGAGTATCAAGCGTCATCTACATAGATGATAAGGACCGATGTGATAATAATAATAACAATGTAGAGCTACACACTGCCTCTCTACGCTGAGAATGAAGGTGAGATCAAACTCAGTACAATGTTGAAAAAACAAAATGGACTTGGAGATACCAATATGTCTGAATATAAAGCAATTGAAAATAAGAATTATGGAAAGAGCGAAAATATCAAATGATATAATAACCTTGATCTAAATGCAACAAATACCTTACAGAACAGAAATCACATCAAGTAATGAATGAAGAATAAATCCAGAAAAACACAGGAAATATGGAGAGCGACAAAAACGTGACCGTCACCAAACGAACCTAGATGTGTATCGTCAGTTTACAGACATCTTAACTTCATTTTTCAATGCTCAGCATGGCGAACTGTTCTGACGACCACAGTTGACTGGTCACATCGGTCCTTATCATCTAGATCTAGTTTGCATCTCACGGGAACATACAAGCAAAGTGTCTCAGTTTGAGGTAATTTGTTTGACATAATTGACTAGGCATATGCATAATTAATATATATATATATATATATATATATATATATATATATATATATATATATATATATATATATATATATATATATATATATATATATATATATATATATATTTATATGTATATATATATATATATATATATATATATATATATATATATATATATATATATATATATATATATATATATATATATATATATATATATATATATATATATATATATATATATATATAAAATATATATATATAATTCTGAGTTGGTCGTACTTTGTTCACCAAAGACTCTGTTTCCAGTCCACTACTACTTGTACTTATCCTCGGGGGGGCTTGGGCAGCGCATAAGGCCGACACAGTGGATCGCCATTGAACACGATCAGATGCCAATTTTGTCATCTGCCCCCACGTACATCTCTGAGTTTTCATCTCTTTTTCGATGCTTCTCCTCCAGATTTCTAGCGGCCGATTTCTCTTCCTTGTTCCCTGAGGGGTCCATCTGAGGGCTATTTTAGGGATGGTATCAGCATTCATTCTAAGGATGTGACCAGTTCACTTCCATCTTCTGCTCCTCACAATCTGGGATATTGACTCCAGTGATATTCTTTCTTGAAGGTCATTGTTTGATATCGTGTTTGGCCAAACTATTTTGAGGATCTTTCTCAGACATTTGTTTTGAAAGGTGTCCAGCTTTCTTCAGATGTTACTTGTTGTTCTCCAAGATTCAGCATCATAAAGGACAGCTAGAATATTAGATTTTTGCAGCCCAGTCCACTAAGAGTAACCATTTTGCATGTAGGTTCTAAATGATTTCAAGATCGTTTTCATTTCAGGAAGTCTTCTACCAGAAGCGACATAGTTGCCCCGTCCTTGAGTATAATTTTCATTTCAAATCCGCATGAGACTAACCATAGTTTCTCTCGTTTGTTTCTCATTGTTTTCCCGTCTTCGTGAAGAATGTTCCTTGGTCTAAGCCGTCATTTTAAATAGTTGGAATAGCATCGTTCCTGTCTACTCACATAACTTCAGTACCGAGTAATAACTCGATCTAATCATTATGTCCCGGGTATATATGGTTATCATTTTATAAAGGCATACTGTGTCCAAGGGGCTCTTACATTATTGGTGTCCCGCGCACGCACGCACACACACACACACACACACACACACACACACACACACACACACAAACACAGAGGGACAGAGAGAGAGAGAGAGAGAGAGAGAGAGAGAGAGAGAGAGAGAGAGAGAGAGAGAGATAGAGAGAGAGATATAGAGAGAGAGAGAGAGAGATATAGAGATATATAGATAGAGAGAGATATATATATATATGAGAGAGAGATTGCATTATGACGTCCACTTTCAAGTAACTACACAAAATATAATCTCAAATTCTCAACTTACGTTCTTGAAAACGTTTCTTTGGTCGGGGTCCAAACATGCAGATGTGTCATTAATCAGTGAATGAGTTCATCAAAAAAATGTAAATATTGACTGTTGGATGTAATAAGTAAAACGTTTACTTTCAGAAGATGTGTTGAATGTAAAAGTGACAATGTTTTAACTGTTTTTAAACATCCTACGACTAAGAAACCAAACAGATTTCTTATTATGAAATTAACACCGCGTGTTAACTTGAAGGTTATTAATTTATGTTTTCATGTTTATTTATGCTCCTCGATTGGAACATACTAGGGCGGGAAGACACATTCCTGAATAACTAAAAAATCGTGTGATACCTATTAAATCAAAGAATGCCTTTACTCATTATGCTTTCCTAGTGAATGATAATGGAAACGATTCGATTTTGTAATGGAGGTTATAAATCGTTACACGTAATTGCGTAAAAAGATGAGCCATGCGATGGCTTAGATAAATTCTTTTCAGATTTGACATCCAACAAACACAAGCGCTTCTCCCACATCCTCTGCTAATGAGAAAAAATTCATCTGAGATGCTTATAGACTTGGGTGTTCACGCGAGCGTTGTGAAAACGTATGACAGTCATCGAGGATGATACTTGTGATGGGAGACACTTCCTCGAAAACCTCTTTTCACGAAGAGAAATCAAGTGAGTTGTTCTTCACCATTCAAAATGTAGATCTCAACTCATATGCAAGGGTGGAACGTCTCCCACATCCTCTGAGAGAGAGAGAGAGAGAGAGAGAGAGATTTGTTTCTTTTCTTTTCTCGAAATAAACAGAGAAAAAATATCTCAGAGATGATTTCAACGACAGAGAGGAAATTCAGAGAGATTGAATTAGTGAGAGTTCTAGATAGATACAATGTTTAAAAGTGAGTGAAACAGAGAAAACGTTAATGCAATCAAAATAAGATTCGCTCTGAAACAGTCTTATCAAGATTTATCTTATCAAAGAAACTTATGAGAGACTAGATCAGTAATAGAGAGAGAGAGACTATTTTTTATTTTCCATTAAAGAGTATCTCAAAGATACATGAATGAATAGTTAGAGAGAGGGGACAGAGGCATGGGAACACTGGAACAGAAAGTTCACGTTTCGATAGGCTTTGGTATAAAACAAGACAATGTAAAATAGCTGAAATACCGGTCATCGTAGTTTAATCGTAAATAACATAGATTAGAGAAGCAATAATCGATAATCCTCTGTACATTTATTGTATTTATTTTGACAAAAGACATTGCGTTTTGTTAAAGAAGACATAAGATTGCTTGCAAACACTCTATTGGATACAAGAAAAGATTTTCGAGAAATGTGTGTGAGAGCTTGCAAGATAGTAAAAAGTGTTCAAACTAGAGTTGTTTCATTGTTCTCAAGGGTTAGGACTCCAGAGCACGCTGGTTATGCTTGCGCCAAGAAGATAGGTGAGCGCTGGAGAGCAGGCACTGGAAAAGGCTTTTCGTGACTTTTTATGTGATTTGACAAAAGACATCTTGACTTTCTAATATGGATACAAGAGAAAGATTAGAAATGTGTGTGAGAGACTTCTAAACTATTCAAAAAATACTGTTTACTGTCAATATTCATTTCACGGCTGATTTCTGACCAGCATTTCTCCACCACACTCATGTTTCTTTGGCATGGAAGCTTTGATCGCAAGTTCCAGATTGCAGGAAATTCAAAAACTGACGAGATCAACATTGTTCGACATCCATGATGTATACTATTCTAGATTCTATATCTAATTCAAATTCTAAGTGCAGCAACTCACTACACTACAAACTCTTTCTCTCCAAATCCATCGGCTGGCTCGATTAAAAGAATTCACTTCATAATATTCTGGTAAATTTGTCACTGGTAGCCGTTGGTTACCATCGCTACTGACAAGCATTCACTTTGGTCTCTGACAGTGTTGTGATGGGACAATTCACTTTGATCTCTGACAGTGTTGTGATGGGACAATTCACTTTGGTCTCTGACAGTGTTGACCTGATGGGGACAATTCACTTTGGTCTCTGACAGTGTTGTGATGGGACAATTCACGAAGCTGATAGCATTGTGATGGGACAATTCACTTTGGTCTCTGACAGTGTTGTGATGGGACAATTCACGAAGCTGATAGCATTGTGATGGGACAATTCACTTTGGTCTCTGACAGTGTTGTGATGGGACAATTCACGAAGCTGATAGCATTGTGATGGGACAATTCACTTTGGTCTCTAACAGTGTTGTGATGGGACAATTCACGAAGCTGACAGTGTTGTGATGGGACAATTCACGAAGCTGATAGCATTGTGATGGGACAATTCACGAAGCTGATAGCGTTGTGATGGGACAATTCAAGAAGCTGATAGCATTGTGATGGGACAATTCACGAAGCTGATAGCATTGTGATGGACAATTCACTAAGCTGATAGCGTTGTGACGGGACAATTCACGAAGCTGATAGCGTTGCGATGGGACAATTCACGAAGCTGATAGCGTTGTGATGGGACAATTCACGAAGCTGATAGCGTTGTGATGGGACAATTCACGAAGCTGATAGCGTTGTGATGGGACAATTCACGAAGCTGATAGCGTTGTGATAGGAGAATTCACGAAGCTGATAGTGTTGTGATGAGACAATTCAAGAAGCTGACAGCGTTGTGATGGGAGAATTCACAAAGCTAACAGCGCTGACCAGCAACCATAGTTCTGTTCTGTCCTGTCTTCTTCTTCTTGAGCCTTTGATTTGTATGTCCTGTTTCTCTTCATTAACTGTCCGCCTACTGCAGTTAGATGTCATGTTTATCTCACAGATAAGGACACGCACAAACACACACACGAACACACACACGCAAAAATGTTCGCTAATCATTCTCAGGGAAGAAGAATATAATATAACAGTAATGGTAGGCCGAATTGACAATTGCTCCCCAGGGAACGGTACGCTATCTAACCACGATTAATTTTCACTGTCAACTCGTTGTAATCATTTTACTTGTTCAACGTTTTACACTGTATTGAAGATAAGGACAAATATCACACAAATATCACACAAATATCACACAAATGTCACACAAATATCACACAAATATCACACAAATATCACACAAATATCACAGGAATATCACACAAATATCACACAAATATCACACAAATATCACACGAAAATTCAATACTAGGTAATGTACAATTCCATTGCATTACATTTATAGTGACACTTGGTTTTAAAGTTGTGACAGATAATCAGCGTTTTTATCGCTCAGAAAGGAATGTATGATGAATGTCGTTGGATGGAGGGGAGGGGGGGGAGGACAGATGTTAATAATAATTTATATTGCCCCAACACCTCATGATATATACAGCTCTGAGTGTATAACACATCACTTGTTATGCAGCAATACTTTTGCTTAAGCTACAGTAGCTGTGTTCTACTTGAAAACATTCATTACAATGAATTTTCATCCCTTAGTTAACAAACTACACGTGCATCTATCTTTTGTGTTTTGTTTAATTCACTGGCTTGTGCTGTTATCTTATGACATGTCATACTGACCTACTCAGGGATTCCAAGTCTGAGGAAATGTACCTCCCAAAAATAAGACCATTATCAACAGAAACTACAGCACGATGATACTTTCAATCCTTAAGTCCTAGTAAGACTGACAGATCAACTTCTTTTGTTGTGATAACAATTTGTATTTGATGCATATTGAAAAAAAATGATATTGTGAATATATGATAGAAGACAACAGGTAGCAAAGAAAAGATACCACGGCAGACTATAATATAAGACAAACCTCGGATCTTACAGAAGCTAATTACCTGGCCAATGTATTGATAACTCTCATCCAAGTAAAGAAGTTGTAAAGGTGATTTCATTTTCACCAAGAGACCAGCATCTTTGCTTGCTTTAGATGCGACAGAATCGACATCGAAGGCATCGTCGTTTGGTATCGGTGAAAGCGAACATTCCCCTGTTACCTTGTTGATGTTAAACGATACTCCTAAGAAAAGCAATGCAATAAATAAAGATGAGTAATGCAACATTATTCAGCAATTATGTTGAGGTTTTCGGTAGTATCTTAAAGTGCCTTTAAGAGATAATATCATGCTTTTTTTACCACGCAAAAAAGGAGGAAGAAATTAAACAAGGTAAATGTTTTGCTTGCATGTGAGCACGGCAATGGGTCTAACTCCTGCCAGCAGTTTCATTATGAAAGGTTGTTTCATAGTTTATTAGATACGCTTCACGGCCATTTTAAAATTTGACAAACACACGTTGAAATGTTTTTCCTTTTAAAAATTTAAAAAACACAATGGTTATTCAACAAAATCACCTGTCGTGAAATCATGAATACGGCTCGTTTCGAAGTACGGGTATTGTTCTAAATTTCGTGAATCCAGACGTACAAGATTCAGCGTTGAGTCATACCAAACCTGTGGTAAAAGAAACGTACCATTATACATAATAAATAATATAATCAATTATCTTTCTGGTAGATGAAAAAATAACGAAGTATGAAACTCTCCGTTATGGGTCAAATTTGGATCCACAACACATGCTCACTTTCTCAAAATTAAATGTCGCCTCAAAAGTCGTGCGGCACTGAGGAAATTCTCCAACCACTTTTCGATCCCACGTGACTTGTGTTGGAACAGACGTGCGTGTCGTCATGTGTGAACATGGTGTGTGCGCGCACACACACACACACACACACACACACACACACACACACACACAAATAAATAGAAAACGAAATTTTAAAAAAAGTTAACAAAGTTATTCTTTATCGCACTGAGCAATTTCTCCACGTTCCAATTGTCTCTAAAGCACATTGTATAGCTGCAGAGTGTTTTGTACATACATAGGAGTCCGCAGCTCTCCTGAGGGCAGGAATGACAGTTTCCATGCGATATGAAAACTGACTTGGAAGAGATGGCAAAGTCTTTGTTGAACTAAGGAAACCTGCCGTGAAAGGAAGAGCAACATGAAACGTGAACGATGTATGAGTTCTGAAAGGAAATATGAGTCAACCTAACATGAAGAGGGTATTTTTTTGTCACAAAGACGTGATACAACTTTGACATATATGTAGATAATTCAATGAAATGAAATATGATTGGCCCTAATCATTTCAAAAATTACAAAAAAAATGCCGGTACTTGCTGGCATTCCATTACGCATGGTTGTTTTGTTATGTACTTTTCGAAATGTCACATGTCTGTAGGCCTATATCTTTTACCATCTGTTGAGCAAGCTGAGATTCGGAAGATAAAAACTTTTACTCACACTTCTTGACGATCAATCTTATTTTCCAAATTAGGCGAAAAGCTTTCATGCTTAATTTTTCCTTCCGGAAATATTCATCATCCTCATCTCTCTCTCTCTCTGTCTCTCTGTCTCTGTCTCTGTCTGTGTCTCTGTCTCTGTCTCTGTCTCTGTTTCTGTCTTTGTCTCTATCTCCGTCTCTGTCTCTGTCTCTGTCTCGGTCTCTGTCTGTCTGTCTGTGTGTCTCTCTGTCTCTGTCTATGTCTGTCTGTCTATCTGTCTGTCTGTCTGTCTGTCTGTCTGTCCGTCTGTCTGTCTGTCTGTCTGTCTGTCTCTCTCTCTCTCTCTCTCTCTCTCTCTCTCTCTCTCTCTCTCTCTCTCTCTCTCTCTCTCTCTCTCTCTCTCTCTCTCTCTCTCTCTCTCTCTCTCTCTCTCTCTCTCTCTCTCTTCCTCTGTATATATATACATCTTGGTGTTTGTCTTTCTTTCTCTTTCTCTCTATCGGTGTCCGCCTGTCTCCATCCATTTATGTCGTCTGTCAATCAATATATCAGTCTACCTATGTAATTCATGTATCATCTTTTTAAATTGATGTGTCTATCTATATTCTATGTATGTGTATATTTAACTATATATGTATGTATTATTGTATGTATGTATGTATGTATGTATGTATGTATGTGTGTATGTATGTATGTATGTATGTATGTATGTATGTATGTATCTATCTATGTATGTATCTATCTATCTATCTATCTATCTATCTATCTATCTATCTATCTATCTATCTATCTATCTATCTATCTATTTATCTTTCGATCTATTTATATATATATATATATATATATATATATATATATATATATATATATATATATATGTATATATCTATCTATCCATCTATTTATCCATCCACAAATCTATCTATCTATATATCGATATATTTATCTATCTATACATCTTTCTCTTCATCCACCCATCCGCCCACCCATTCATCCATTCATCTATCTATCTATCTACCTATCTACCTATCTATCTATCTATCTATCTATCTATCTATCTATCTATCTATCTATATATATATATATATATATATATATATTGATCTATCTATCTATCTATCTATCTATCTATCTATCTATCTATCTATCTATCTATCTGTCTATCTATCTATCTATCTATCTATCTATCTATCTATCTATCTATCTATCTATATATATACATATATATATATATATATATATATATATATATATATATATATATATATATATATATATATATCAATCCATCCATCCATCTATCCATCTGTCTATCTATCTAACTATTTATCTATCTATCTATCTATATATCTATCTATCTATATATCTATGTATCTAAATATCTATCTATCTATCTATCTATCTATCCATCTATCTATCTATCTATCTATCTATCTATCTATCTATCTATCTATCTATCTATCTATTTATCTATGTATATATATATATATATATATACATATATATATATATATATTATATATATGTCTTTCTATCTATCCATCTATGTCGATCTGTCTGTCTGCGTATATGGCTATCTATAGTAAATATATATATATATATATATATATATATATATATATATATATATATATATATATATATATATATAGACTATATATATATATATATATATATTTGTCTCTCGTGTGCTTTCTCAGTACAAAAACAAATGTCTCTTGCACTGCTCATGTATCGGTGATATACATTAAAGTTTGTTTAGTTGTTAGATAAAGTTAGTCAAGAATCCCTTGATATAGGCCTTATAATTTAATAAACATGTTTTGATAGCATTACAACGCACGTCAGCTAAAACGATATGACACTATCAGCATTTTAACGTAGATCCTTATAGGGAGATTTAAAACAGGTATCATTTTCAAATAGCGATTTCTCGTTTGTCAATTCATATTATTATAATTAAATGAAATTAAGACGACATCGCTGGTAATCAATTCGATACAGGTTTTTTTGTCATATACATACATTTGAGTTATGTATCAGTATCAGCATAAACATATTCCTACAATATGGTAAGTGGAGACCTCCCACCCCCCCCCCCCCCCCCCCATTTACTTGCATAACAGACAACTCAACAAGTTTTCAAGTACCACAAACAATCACGGACAATTCTCGTCATTCGTTATTTGTCAAAATCATCATCGACTGAAACGATCTCGACGGCTTCTGCACCAACTTAACTTCAGTCATTGGATTCCGATACCGTCTGGAATGACTGTCCAGTCTATAAACGAGTCATTGCACCGTTGGCATCTACAGCGTACAGCACAGATACAGACCGAATGGTAAATTTACCAGCTGAAAGTCATATGAGGGAAGGGACTTTAAAGACATTGAAATGCACTAGTACCGAGGTGTAAATATCAAAGTCATATGAGGTAATGAACTTTAAAGACATTGAAATGCCCTAGTACCGAAGTGTAAATATCAAAGTCATATGAGGGAAGGGACTTTAAAGACATTGAAATGCACTAGTACCGAGGTGTAAATATCAAAGTCATATGAGGGAAGGGACTATAAAAACATTGAAATGCCCTAGTGCCGAGGTGTAAATATCAAAGTCATATTAGAGAAGGGACTTTAAAGACATTGAAATGCACTAGTACTCAGGTGTAAATATCAGTCATATGAGGGAAGGAACTTTAAAGACATTGAAATGCACTAGTACCGAGGTGTAAATATCAAAGTCATATGAGGGAAGGAACGTTTTCAATGTCTTACTCCTATATCTACATCAAATTCTTCAGATACATTTCCAGCTACTCTCACTGCACATGTTGGTTTATTGTAAAAACTTTGAATGGCTTCTATTAAATTTTGTTCTACGTTGTGTTCTTTTAAGGAATGCCATAGTTCGTCCCTCCTCACAGTGTTAAATGTCTTTTCTAAGTCAATAAAACACAGGTGCAAGTCAGTGTTTCTCTCAAGGAATGTTTCTATTATTTGTCTTATTGTAAATATGTGATCTTGTACACTTCTTCCTGGTTTAAATCCACTCTGGTGTCCTTAAATCTGATCTACTCTTTCCTTTAGTCTCATTTCCAGAATCCTGGCATACACTTTTCCTTGTACGCTAAGTTGTGATATCCCTCTATAGTTTGAGCATTCCATAGTTGATCCTTTCTTGTGTATTGGTACTAGCGTTCCCTTATTCCAGTCGTCTGGCACCTGTTTTGACTTCCATGCTTCTTGACATATTGCATGTAGTAGTTTGTCTGCCTCTCTACCTTGGTTTTTAATAATTTCTGGATAAACTTGATCTGCTCCTGGGGCTTTTCCTAATTTCACTTTTCTTATAGCTGTTTGGATTTCTTCCCTTGAGATATATCTACATCTTCAGCTGTCTCCTCTGGAATACTTGTTACTCTTACTAATTGATCTGTACCTTGTTCCATATGTTTGTTTTGTTGTTTTTTTTGGGGGGATTATGTAATTGTTGAAAATACTTCCTCCACGTTTTCATGATTTCGCTGTCTTCTTTCATTATTTCTCCTTTGGCGTTCTTAATTTTTCGTATCGGGCATGCTTTGGTCTTTCTCATGCTCTTCATTGCCCCCCAGAACAGCTTTTGATTTCCTTGGTAGCTTTCTTGAAGTCTTTGTCCAAACTCTTCCCACTGTTCCTGTTTTACTTTCTTAATCTATCGTATCCTCTGGCCTCTTTGTTTGCAAGTATTTCTTCCAGGCATCTTTCTTTTCTTTGATCTTAGTCTCCTTGAATTTCTTTCCTACCACAAACCTCTTCACTACAACTGAAGAGTGTTCCCTTATACATTTGCCACTTTTCTTCTATTGTGCTTTCCTTCAGATCCATCTGCCTTTCACTGATAGATTTTTTTTATCCTAGATTGGTGTATCTGTTTTACTATTGGTTTATTTAGTTCTTCTGATTTAAGTTTAGTAGCTTTCTTCTCTTTCCTTTTTGTTTGTTTTCTTTAGTTAATAATCTCGTTTTGGCTATCACTAGGTGATGGTCACTAAATATTTCAGCTCCTCTGTTTACTCTAGCATCCAATGTACTGTAAAAAAAGGAGCTGCTAAATATTATGTAGTCTATGACTGACTGTTCACATCTGTTTTCATTTACTCTTGTATATTTGTGGATATCTTTCTGAGGAAAAAAGGTGTTGGCTATTTTCATGTTATTCTTTAGGCAAAAATTTATTAGTCTCTCCACTTGGAGAAGTTGTCGTCTCTCCCTCTTTACCTATTATTCCTCCTGATGTTTCTATATTGTTGCCTACTTTAGCGTTTAAATCTCCTAAACTCACTAGTTCCTGTTTGGGTTTGTGATTCTCTGCAGCTATTTGTAAATAGTTTTCGAAGATATCTTTTTCCTTCTTTGGTGGTTTCTTTGTTTGGTCTGTAAGCTATTAATAATTTAATTTCTCTTCCTTTTGGTTTAATATCTAACGCAGTGCGCTTATAAATTTCCAACTTTCTAGTAGCTTTTCTTGCCTTTTATGCATTAGGAGACCAACTCCGCTCTAACTCTGTCTGTGACATCTACTCCTGAGAAGATGAAAGTATGATTTGGTCCTACACTTTCTTTTCCACGTCCTTTTTTCTTTGTGTCTGTAATAGACGAAATGTCTACACTTTGACTTTTTCCATTTCTTCAGCTAATTCTAACTCTTTTCCATTTATTGCCCTAACATTCCATATTAGAAAAAGAATCACAGTCCGTGTTCTTTTCCAGAGTCGTCTTGGAAAGTTCAAGCCGGGTATATTATTATATGTATTTCTTTGAATCAGTTCGGTTTTGGATAAGCATGGGGATTGGCCCACTGTACCCTAGGTAGATGGTGGGGCTGCCACCTTGAGGACCCCTACCAGGCCTTGTGATTTTCTTCCACGGTTAACTCTCTTAGCCTTTGGTTGCTCAAAACCATCTCGCAAGGCAGCATGTTGTTATTTTCTGTCATGGTTAACTCCCTTAGCAGTTGGTCAACCAAGGCCCGCCTGTAAGGCAGCAAGAGACTCGGGGAGAGCTGGACCGCCTAATCCCCGTACAGATGATTACCTGTCCACTGCCCGGGGGTCAAAGTCAAGATTGAAATACAAGGACTGTGAGAATGGTCACGGACACTTCGGCTCAGTGTCAAAAGTATAGCGCAATGGCATGCGTAAATAAAAACTGGCAAAACTTATATATTTTATTTGTTTGGCTTACAACTTTAAGCCCAATCTTTCGGCTTTGCTCACGTAAATTGACATTTTATGAATTAACATCGAATTATATACTAATAACTATTAAAATTATCAATCTTTAAATTGTATTTTAAACTTTTAAAATTACAAAATTCAAAATTGAAAAAGGATTGATCATTTTCTTTTTACCTGCCAGCGTAATGCCAAGCGCAGCTGCCTAGTCAATAATTGTTGTATGTAGATCACGGCAGTGAGATGGTACTTGAAGCTGTAAAATCTTATCGTGGATTAATTTATAATATTTTATAGATCTGTGTGCTCATAATGATTACTTTAAATACTGTTTATTACTTCTAATGCTGAATGGGGTAGATTTTCTTTTAAAAAATAGCTTTAAAAGTTTGAAGCATGAGGATAAGCTACGAATAAAACATTTAGGACCTCAACTGAAAAATATCGCGTTTTTGGCTTTCGAAACCCGTCTACGTATGATATTGTCAAATAGGTGACTATTACTTTTGTTGTATGGGTTTAATTTGCGCTGCCCACTTATATCAGTTTTAAATTACACTCGTCTGAATTGTTAGCAATTTGTGAATTTGAGGAGTTTCAAGTTTCTCCCTTTTAAACCGTTATCTCATTTGTCGAATTTAAAGAAATTATCCTAAAGTAAATCTTCATTTCACTATCTTTTTTTTTTGTGATGCCAAGTTTATTTAATTTTGTTCATGCCTAATATGTGTGCGTTTTTTAAATCGTACTCTATTGTTATCAATATATTCAGGTTTTGTTTCTTGCTATCTTTTATTAATTCTGTTAAAACTACATATAAAATGCGATTTCAAAATAGCTGATGCATTACGCCAACTATACTGAATGGTATTTTGAGACAAAGAGCGCAACCAGCCATTCACTGTAACAGCCCATACTACCAGTACACGTACAACGTAACGCAGAACGAAGGTAACCTGCATAACTCAGCCGCGAAGCCCACATTCCATGAAATGAAAACAAACGAACGTGTATAAACACTATCAATAACTGTATGAGTGACTAAATGGATTGTATATGTGCATATTGTGTTAAACCTAAAATACAGAAAATGCCAATGATTGTCTTTCTTTCTTTATCAGCTCCCATTCTATCTTCCGGTGTATGGGTTTTAGATGCTCGAAATGATCTTTCTCCAGGCTGCCCTGTCCTGACAGTTTCTGTTTCCTTCCGTGAGAGTTATATTTTTTGCGTTAATGCCTCTTTTATATCTTCTTGCCAATTTCTCCGAGGTCTGCCTTTTGGTCTTTTACCTTGAGTTTTAGCACTATATACTGATTTAGCTATTCTATTGTCATTCATTCTGTTAACATGCCCAAACCACCTCAGGTGATTCATTTCTATCTGAGTTTTTATGCTATCTTCTTTGGTTTGATCTCTTATTGTTGTGTTTCTGATTTTGTCTCTTTTAGTTTTCCTACTACTCTTCTTAGATATTTCATTTCGGCTGCCTGCAGTCTACTGTATTCCCTACTGTCTAAGGTCCAGGTTTCACTGCCATAGAGGAGAGTAGGACAATAAACTGTGTTGTATACTGCCGTTTTGGTTTTTGTTGACAATTCTTGTTTACCTACACATGCCTTTCCTAGGTGGTTATGTATTGCACTTGCCTTTTGGATTCTCTGGCTGATTTCTTCTCTTAGTTTTTCCTCTGAGTTAATCATTACTCCTAAGTGATTGTAGCTTTGAACTTGTTCTAAATTCTCCTGCTTAATTTAAGATTTTGTGTTTTAGCTTCCCTAGTTACTAGCATTGTTTTGGTTTTCTTTGCATTTACTCTCATTCCTCTTTTATTTAATTCATTATTCATTATGTTGATATTTGACTGGAGGTTCCTTTCTGATTTTCCAAACAGAATTAAATCATCAGCAAATGAAAGCATTGATACATTTACTGGTTTGAGCTTCCACATACCTACATTCAATTCTGCATGGTTGAGGATACCTTTGCGACTGAATCCATAAATGTGATGAACAAAAGAGGGCTTAGGATACAACCCTGTCTTACTCCTATATCTACATCAAATTCTTCAGATACATTTCCAGCTACTCTCACTGCACATGTTGGTTTATTGTAAAAACTTTGAATGGCTTCTATTAAATTTTGCTCTACGTTGTGTTCTTTTAAGGAATGCCATATTTCCTCCCTCCTCACAGTGTCAAATGCCTTTTCTAAGTCAATAAAACACAGGTGCAAGTCAATGTTTCTCTCAAGACATTTTTCTATTATTTGTCTAATTGTAAATATGTGATCTTGTACACTTCTTCCTGGTCTAAATCCACTCTGGTGTTTTTAAATCTGATCCTCTACTCTTTTCCTTAGCCCCATTTCCAGAATCCTGGCATACACCTTTCCTGGTAGGCTAAGTAGTGATATCCTCTATAGTTTGAGCATTCCATGGTTGATTCTTTCTTGTGTATTGGTACTACAGTTCCCTTTTTCCAGTCGTATGGCACCTGCTTTGACTTCCATGCTTGTTGACATATTGCATGTAATAGTTTGTCTGCCTCTCTCCCTTGGTTTTTAATAATTTCTGGATAAACTTGATCTGCTCCTGGGGCTTTTCCTGATTTCCCTTTTCTTATAGCTATTTGTGAAGTTCTTCCATTGAGATATCTATTTCTTCAGCTGTCTCATCTCCATTACTTGTTACTCTTAATAATTAATCTGTGCTCCTTGTTTCATATGTTCTGGAGGGATTATGTAATTGTTGAAAATACTTTCTCCACGTCTCCATGATTTCGTTGTCTTCTTTCATTAGTTCTCCTTTGGCGTTCTTAATTTGTCGCATTGGGCATGTTTTGGTCTTTCTCATGCTCTTCATTGCTCCCCAGAACAGCTTTTGATTTCTTTGATAGCTTTCTTGAAGTCTTTGTCCAAACTCTTCCCACTGTTCCTGTTTTGGTTTCCTAACTTCCTCTTTGGCGATAGTTCTTTTACTCACGTAATCTATCCTATCGTGTGGTTTCTTTGTTTGCAAGTATTTCTTCCAGGCAAACTTTCTTTTCTTTGATCTTAGTCTTGACATTCTCATTCCACCATGCTGTTCTTTTCTTATCTCCTTTAATTTGTTTCCTACCACAAACCTCTTCAGTACAACTGATAAGTGTTTCTTTATATATTTGCCACTTTTCTTCTATTGTGCTTTCCTTCAGATCCATCTGCTGTTCAATGATAGATCTTTTTATCCTGGATTGGTCCATCTGTTTTACTATTAGTTTATTTAGTTCTTCTATTTTGAGTTTAGTAGCTTTCTTCTCTTTCCTTTTCAGTTTGTTTTCTTCAGTTAATAATCTCATTTTGGCTATCACTAGGTGATGATCACTAAATATTTCAGCTCCCCTGCTTACTCTAGCATCCATTGTACTGTAAAAAAAGGGAGCTGTTAACTAGTATGTAGTCTATCATCGACTTTTCACATCTGTCTTCATTTAGTCTTGTATATTTGTGGATATCTTTATGAGGAAAAAATGTGTTAGCTATTTTCATGTTATTCTCTAGGCAAAAATCTATTAGTCTCTCTCCATTTGGAGTTGTCTCTCCTTCTTTACCTATTATTCCTCCTGAAGTTTCTACCTTGTTGCCTACTCTAGAGTTTAAAGCTCCTAAAACCATTAATTCCTATTTGGGTTCGAGATTCACTGCAGCTATTTGTAATTCGTTTTCAAAGATATATTTTTCTTCTTTGGGGGCATCTTCGTATGGTCTATAAGCTATTAATAATTTAATTTCTCTTCCTTTTGGTTTAATATTTACCTCTAATAGCCGCGGGCTTACAAATTTCCAACTTTCTAGCAGCATTTCTTGCCTTTTATGCATTAGGAAGCCAACTCCTGCTCTAGCTATATCATTGACATCTACTCCTGAGAAGATTAAAATATGATTTGGTCCTACATTTTTTATTCCTTATCCTTTTTTCTTTGTTTCTGTAATAACCAAAATGTCTACTTTGAATTTTTCCATTTCTTCAGCTAATTCTAACTCCTTTCCATTAATTGCCCTAACATTTCATGTTCCAAAAATCATAGTCCGTGTTCTTTTTCAAAGTCGTCTTCGAAAGTTAGCCTTTAGTCATTCAAGACCAGCCTGCAAGGCAGCAGGTTGTTATTTTCTGTCATGGTTAACTCCCTTAGCCTTTGGTCAGTCAAGACCGGCCTGCAAGGCAGCATGTTTGTTTTCTTTCAGGTGATTGTAACTTGCAAAAATAGCAGACTGGGACACAAACTGTAGCGTGGGCAAAAATGCACGACGTGATAAATGTACAAAGGGAAGTAATCATGATTACAAATGAACACAGTCATAAAAATTACCATTAATTATACAAGTCGTAGTGTTGTCTAAAGGGCAGTCATGAAGCAATTACCCATGGGAAGCTATAGAACATACTGATTGAAACCACATGATATACAATAAAGCTCTTGAAATTACTTTATCGTCATTACCAGATCAAATACATCTCCCATTAAATGTAAAACGATACAGTTTTACCACCATGGCTTATATGAGTGTTGCTGTTTGTTCTTGCTTTTTCTTTTGTTTTTCTTTATGTTTTAGATTCTTTTCACATATTCACTGCGACCTGATCTCGGGATTGTTCCATGTGAAGTTTTACTTTTAGCTTATCCTGTGTTTTTATTTGTTACATCTGACTTATCCTTCAGGCACCTCGAATATTGCAGTTGCTCAACGTCTCTCATAAATCGTAGCGATCGTAGCAATTTCTCAAAAGTCATTGGCTGGGTACCGATAAAGTTGGTCTCATTCTCAATTTCTCAAAATCACTGGCTGGGTACCGATAAAGTTGGTCTCATTCCCATGCAAACCCTTGTGGTTCACTGATGCTATTCTGTTCTGTAGATAGACATGGTACTGGTCTACTCCAAGTATTACTTATATGACACTACTTAGACATCAAAGTTAGAATAAAAATGTTTTCACCCTATAGATTCTGTATTCCCAGTCCTTTCAAAACCATTATCCCACGACCTGCACCCACGCCGAAGACTGACATTATGATTGGATCAGATACCATGGTTTCACTAGGAGTTTTCGATGAAGACAAATCTGAAATCCTGGCCTACTTACCACTTGTATCTGGATATTTTATTCCCTAATCAAAATAAAACATCAATTAGGTTTTCACCGACCTTTATTTAGAAGGCCACCTGTATACATAACGCAGTTATTAGATAATCAAAAAATCGCATTGGTGGTTACAAAGAGGTCAACCCTCTGATTAGGAAACTAAGAAAACGCTATCGAGTAAAAGTGTGAGTTTTAGGGGAATCTCCATGACTTAATTGTAATAGTCGTGCCGGGTACAGAATTAATAAGCGACTTGTTATCAGCTGATGTAGCTAGTTACGTCCTTCGCTTGGTCTATATTTATCAGCTGATGTAGCTAGTTACGTTCTTCGCTTGGTCTATAATAATTAGCTGATGTAGCTAGTTACGTCCTTTGCTTGGTCTATGTTTATCAGCTGATGTAGCTAGTTACGGCCTTCGCTTGGTCTATGTTTATCAGCTGATGTAGCTAGTTACGTCCTTCGCTTGGTCTATATTTATCAGCTGATGTAGCTAGTTACGTCCTTCGTTTAGTCTATGTTTATCAGCTGATGTAGCTAGTTACGTCCTTTGCTTGGTATATGTTTATCAGCTGATGTAGCTAGTTACGTCCTTTGCTTGGTCTATATTTATCAGCTGATGTAGCTAGTTACGTCCTTCGTTTGGTCTATATTTATCAGCTGATGTAGCTAGTTACGTCCTTCGCTTAGTCTATATTTATCAGCTGATGTAGCTAGTTACGTCCTTTTGCTTGGTCTATATTTATCAGCTGATGTAGCTAGTTACGTTCTTTTGCTTGGTATATGTTTATCAGCTGATGTAGCTAGTTACGTCCTTCGCTTGGTCTATATTTATCAGCTGATGTAGCTAGTTACGTCCTTCGCTTAGTCTATGTTTATCAGCTGATGTAGCTAGTTACGTCCTTTGCTTGGTATATGTTTATTAGCTGATGTAGCTAGTTACGTCCTTTGCTTGGTCTATATTTATCAGCTGATGTAGCTAGTTACGTCCTTTTGCTTGGTCTATATTTATCAGCTGATGTAGCTAGTTACGTCCTTCGCTTAGTCTATATTTATCAGCTGATGTAGCTAGTTACGTCCTTCGCTTGGTCTATATTTATCAGCTGATGTAGCTAGTTACGTTCTTTGCTTGGTATATGTTTATCAGCTGATGTAGCTAGTTACGTCCTTCGCTTAGTCTATATTTATCAGCGGATGTAGCCAGTTACGTCCTTCGCTTAGTCTATGTTTATCAGCTGATGTAGCTAGTTACGTCCTTTGCTTGGTCTATGTTTATCAGCTGATGTAGCTAGTTACGTCCTTCGCTTAGTCTATGTTTATCAGCTGATGTAGCTAGTTACGTCCTTTGCTTGGTATATGTTTATCAGCTGATGTAGCTAGTTACGTCCTTTGCTTGGTCTATATTTATCAGCTGATGTAGCTAGTTACGTCCTTTGCTTGGTCTATATTTATCAGCTGATGTAGCTAGTTACGTCCTTTGCTTGGTATATGTTTATCAGCTGATGTAGCTAGTTACGTCCTTTGCTTGCTCTATATTTATCAGCGGATGTAGCTAGTTACGTCCTTCGCCTGTATATGTTTATCAGCCATTTTGCACTTGACCCCGTGATCAGTTGAGCCTAGCATAGTAACTTTCTCTGTGGTAGCTCTATGATTACAGCCGAACGTTTTGTGCCTAAAAAGCTACCAATTCATCGAAATATAAACGAAAATATTTCACACAAGAATTTGAATCAACGAACCTGATGTTATTTCCACTTCAATAGGAGCGAAAACAGCAATCTGACACGGGGGGGACATCGAAAATGAATATAAGCAACTTAGTTGTAACAAATTGTTCGAAAGTGTGACAGACACGCTATTCTATTCAGTTTGATTATCAACATAACATTTCAACATATGTTTTCTCTTCCGTCACTACAAAGTAAAGACTCCAAATGTGGCTAGTTACAGTAATTGTATTTGGGATTGAAGCTTATTTCAAGTCTTACAGTGATCTGTACATTGAAATAGATGAAAGGGCACCTAGGGTCATGTCCTAGTGTTTGCGGTGAAACAAGAAAACACTTTGGTTCTTTAAACTCACACCAAAACTAGCTTCAAAAGTTCGTCTTA
>JAXRKP010000322.1:267500-275000 GCA_037039925.1 Doris montereyensis | reverse complement strand
GTATTTATTAAATGCGGTTTTTTTTTCAATTGATAATGCGTAGAATAACACATCAATATAAATGAAGGTGAGAAACTTAACTATTAAATGAGAGGACAAGTATCATCATGTCAAGTTGTACCAATTAAAAGTGTAAGAATCACCCGTCATCTAGAACAACCACCTCCAAGATTTGATTGGATTGTCGACACTTACGTGTATCTGTGTACGTACCATTTGATGACGGCATGCAAGCAATTAGTCTGCCATTAAAAAACATAGACTTCCATTACATTAACTTGTCCTTACCACATTCGCTACAAATAGGATTCAGGTTTTAAGGTGAGCTTTAAGGTCACTCATCGTGTTAATATTAAGTATGTAATGTAAGCTACATAGATTTATATTAATCAGGAACCACATCCTTCAACTGTTATTTCAGACATTGCATTATTCTTCATAAGAAATTTTGATAAAATCAATTATTGCTTTTCTATTACAGTCATGCTTACCTGTAAAGGTATTTCCAAGGAGAATTGCTTTAACATATACATTTTTTGAATCGCTTTTGATAGAAATCTTTGAAATACGAATAGGTGGTATTTCCATCACATTTGCCAAGCCAAAGTACAGCGAATTCATCCAGTTTTCTTCAGTCGATGGGAAATATGTTCCTAAACACAGAGAGTGAGTAAAGGAATGAGTGTGTGCTGCTCATCCCTTTTTCAACTTAAAAAAGCGCGAAATTAAACTTAAGCGAAACAGCCGTTTTGCAAATCAAGATTCATGTATTTTAACTTCTTTTATAAAATCATATAAGGTTAGACGGCATGTCTTCCTTGTAATTAAAAAATTGTGAACGAACTGTTGTTACAATTTCATGCAGAGTTTGACATCTCCGTTTGTTGCATTTGCCCACCAGGACAGAGTCCTTCACATCATTCTAAACAATACTAAATCAGTTTTAAAATTATACAATTTTATCCACAAAATACTGACAACAAATAGCCATCTTTTCAAATCAACTCTTGCTCTGATAAGATTTGATTTTGGATATCTATATATTCTGTCTTAATTTTGACTTTCATAGGTTCAACTTTACCGGAAGTAAGTCCTTTCAAGGTCGTTACGTCCCATAGAGTGGACTTTATTATGAGACGTGAGGCATGTGATAACCCCCCCCTCACTTCCACCATCGTGGACAGGACGCTAATCTATCGCAGGTCCTACTCCCCAGCTAAAGCGTGTGTCCATTTCCGTCTGGGTCGAATGAAGAAATTTGTGTGAAACATATTTCCTAAAGAACACAACGTTGGACCTAATATTACTAGGATTCGAAAACATCACCTCGGATCCCAAATTCGGTAGCCTTACTTCATCCTGTACTAAAGGAGATAATTAATTTGGATCACTCGTGCACACACATTTGTATATTTACCCGGAAAGTTATCTTGATACCCAGTTTGTTGTTATTCCCAAAGCAATCTGAAACATCAAACGCTTCTCTTGTTGTTTGTTGATCATCAAAGTCAAAAAAGTTGTATACCTTGATGATGTTTAGCTGGAAAATGATAGTAAATAATTTATACAAAGGATGACATGAACTCAAAACAAGGCAGAAGAATACAACAACAACAAAAACAAAAACAACAACCCTCCAACGGCCTGAACGTAAACGTTTCCATGTCTTGAAACGCGAACTATTTCCAATTTCCGATTTTCAATATCAATATAATGTATATCCACTGTGTTCGGTTTCCCAAGCACCATGCCAAACGAAACATTGCCTTACATGGACAATAAATATTACCTTCTTCTTCTTCTTCTTCTTCTTCTTCTTCTTCTTCTTCTTCTTCTTCTTCTTCTTCTTCTTCTTCTTCTTCTTCTTCTTCTTCTTCTTCTTCTTCTTCTTCTTCTTCTTCTTCTTCTTCTTCTTCTTCTTCTTCTTCTTCTTCTTCTTCTTCTTCTTCTTCTTCTTCTTCTTCTTCTTCTTCTTCTTCTTCTTCTTCTTCTTCTTCTTCTTCTTCTTCTTCTTCTTCTTCTTCTTCTTCTTCTTCTTCTTCTTCTTCTTCTTCTTCTTCTTCTTCTTCTTCTTCTTCTTCTTCTTCTTCTTCTTCTTCTTCTTCTTCTTCTTCTTCTTCTTCTTCTTCTTCTTCTTCTTCTTCTTCTTCTTCTTCTTCTTCTTCTTCTTCTTCTTCTTCTTCTTCTTCTTCTTCTTCTTCTTCTTCTTCTTCTTCTTCTTCTTCTTCTTCTTCTTCTTCTTCTTCTTCTTCTTCTTCTTCTTCTTCTTCTTCTTCTTCTTCTTCTTCTTCTTCTTCTTCTTCTTCTTCTTCTTCTTCTTCTTCTTCTTCTTCTTCTTCTTCTTCTTCTTCTTCTTCTTCTTCTTCTTTCTTCTTCTTCTTCTTCTTCTTCTTCTTCTTCTTCTTCTTCTTCTTCTTCTTCTTCTTCTTCTTCTTCTTCTTCTTCTTCTTCTTCTTCTTCTTCTTCTTCTTCTTCTTCTTCTTCTTCTTCTTCTTCTTCTTCTTCTTCTTCTTCTTCTTCTTCTTCTTCTTCTTCTTCTTCTTCTTCTTCTTCTTCTTCTTCTTCTTCTTCTTCTTCTTCTTCTTCTTCTTCTTCTTCTTCTTCTTCTTCTTTCTTCTTCTTCTTCTTCTTCTTCTTCTTCTTCTTCTTCTTCTTCTTCTTCTTCTTCTTCTTCTTCTTCTTCTTCTTCTTCTTCTTCTTCTTCTTCTTCTTCTTCTTCTTCTTCTTCTTCTTCTTCTTCTTCTTCTTCTTCTTCTTCTTCTTCTTCTTCTTCTTCTTCTTCTTCTTCTTCTTCTTCTTCTTCTTCTTCTTCTTCTTCTTCTTCTTCTTCTTCTTCTTCTTCTTCTTCTTCTTCTTCTTCTTCTTCTTCTTTTCTTCTTCTTCTTCTTCTTCTTCTTCTTCTTCTTCTTCTTCTTCTTCTTCTTCTTCTTCTTCTTCTTCTTCTTCTTCTTCTTCTTCTTCTTCTTCTTCTTCTTCTTCTTCTTCTTCTTCTTCTTCTTCTTCTTCTTCTTCTTCTTCTTCTTCTTCTTCTTCTTCTTCTTCTTCTTCTTCTTCTTCTTCTTCTTCTTCTTCTTCTTCTTCTTCTTCTTCTTCTTCTTCTTCTTCTTCTTCTTCTTCTTCTTCTTCTTCTTCTTCTTCTTCTTCTTCTTCTTCTTCTTCTTCTTCTTCTTCTTCTTCTTCTTCTTCTTCTTCTTCTTCTTCTTCTTCTTCTTCTTCTTCTTCTTCTTCTTCTTCTTCTTCTTCTTCTTCTTCTTCTTCTTCTTCTTCTTCTTCTTCTTCTTCTTCTTCTTCTTCTTCTTCTTCTTCTTCTTCTTCTTCTTCTTCTTCTTCTTCTTCTTCTTCTTCTTCTTCTTCTTCTTCTTCTTCTTCTTCTTCTTCTTCTTCTTCTTCTTCTTCTTCTTCTTCTTCTTCTTCTTCTTCTTCTTCTTCTTCTTCTTCTTCTTCTTCTTCTTCTTCTTCTTCTTCTTCTTCTTCTTCTTCTTCTTCTTCTTCTTCTTCTTCTTCTTCTTCTTCTTCTTCTTCTTCTTCTTCTTCTTCTTCTTCTTCTTCTTCTTCTTCTTCTTCTTCTTCTTCTTCTTCTTCTTCTTCTTCTTCTTCTTCTTCTTCTTCTTCTTCTTCTTCTTCTTCTTCTTCTTCTTCTTCTTCTTCTTCTTCTTCTTCTTCTTCTTCTTCTTCTTCTTCTTCTTCTTCTTCTTCTTCTTCTTCTTCTTCTTCTTCTTCTTCTTCTTCTTCTTCTTCTTCTTCTTCTTCTTCTTCTTCTTCTTCTTCTTCTTCTTCTTCTTCTTCTTCTTCTTCTTCTTCTTCTTCTTCTTCTTCTTCTTCTTCTTCTTCTTCTTCTTCTTCTTCTTCTTCTTCTTCTTCTTCTTCTTCTTCTTCTTCTTCTTCTTCTTCTTCTTCTTCTTCTTCTTCTTCTTCTTCTTCTTCTTCTTCTTCTTCTTCTTCTTCTTCTTCTTCTTCTTCTTCTTCTTCTTCTTCTTCTTCTTCTTCTTCTTCTTCTTCTTCTTCTTCTTCTTCTTCTTCTTCTTCTTCTTCTTCTTCTTCTTCTTCTTCTTCTTCTTCTTCTTCTTCTTCTTCTTCTTCTTCTTCTTCTTCTTCTTCTTCTTCTTCTTCTTCTTCTTCTTCTTCTTCTTCTTCTTCTTCTTCTTCTTCTTCTTCTTCTTCTTCTTCTTCTTCTTCTTCTTCTTCTTCTTCTTCTTCTTCTTCTTAACTTCTTCTTCTTCTTCTTCTTCTTCTTCTTCTTCTTCTTCTTGTTCTTCTTAATCTTCTTCTTCTTCTTCTTCTTCTTCTTCTTCTTCTTCTTCTTCTTCTTCTTCTTCTTCTTCTTCTTCTTCTTCTTCTTCTTCTTCTTCTTCTTCTTCTTCTTCTTCTTCTTCTTCTTCTTCTTCTTCTTCTTCTTCTTCTTCTTCTTCTTCTTCTTCTTCTTCTTCTTCTTCTTCTTCTTCTTCTTCTTCTTCTTCTTCTTCTTCTTCTTCTTCTTCTTCTTCTTCTTCTTCTTCTTCTTCTTCTTCTTCTTCTTCTTCTTCTTCTTCTTCTTCTTCTTCTTCTTCTTCTTCCTTCTTCTTCTTCTTCTTCTTCTTCTTTCTTCTTCTTCTTCTTCTTCTTCTTCTTCTTCTTCTTCTTCTTTCTTCTTCTTCTTCTTCTTCTTCTTAATCTTCTTCTTCTTCTTCTTTCTTCTTCTTCTTCTTCTTCTTCTTCTTCTTCTTCTTCTTCTTCTTCTTCTTCTTCTTCTTCTTCTTCTTCTTCTTCTTCTTCTTCTTCTTCTTCTTCTTCTTCTTCTTCTTCTTCTTCTTCTTCTTCTTCTTCTTCTTCTTCTTCTTCTTCTTCTTCTTCTTCTTCTTCTTCTTCTTCTTCTTCTTCTTCTTCTTCTTCTTCTTCTTCTTCTTCTTCTTCTTCTTCTTCTTCTTCTTCTTCTTCTTCTTCTTCTTCTTCTTCTTCTTCTTAATCTTCTTCCTTCTTCTTCTTCTTCTTCTTCTTCTTCTTCTTCTTCTTCTTCTTCTTCTTCTTCTTCTTCTTCTTCTTCTTCTTTTTCTTCTTCTTCTTCTTCTTCTTCTTCTTCTTCTTCTTCTTCTTCTTCTTCTTCTTCTTCTTCTTCTTCTTCTTCTTCTTCTTCTTCTTCTTCTTCTTCTTCTTAATCTTCTTCTTCTTCTTCTTCTTCTTCTTCTTCTTCTTCTTCTTCTTCTTCTTCTTCTTCTTCTTCTTCTTCTTCTTCTTCTTCTTCTTCTTCTTCTTCTTCTTCTTCTTCTTCTTCTTCTTCTTCTTCTTCTTCTTCTTCTTCTTCTTCTTCTTTTTCTTCTTCTTCTTCTTCTTCTTCTTCTTCTTCTTCTTCTTCTTCTTCTTCTTCTTCTTCTTCTTCTTCTTCTTCTTCTTCTTCTTCTTTTTCATTCTTCTTCTTCTTCTTAATTCTTCTTCCTTCTTCTTCTTCTTCTATTAATAATAATAATAATAATAATAATAATAATAATAATAATAATAATAATAATAATAATAATAATAATAATAATATAATAATAATAATAATAATTTATCCAGATTAGTGTCTACAAAATACCCACAAATTCAATATCTTTAACACTGTTTGCACCGTTAGCATGTTTACCGTAATCTGGCTGTTGTAAGACTTCTTCATTTAGCTAACACTATGGCTTACGTATATATGACTTAGAAATGACATTACGCTTTAGCAATACATTGGAAGGAAGTTCTTCTGAAGGAAAAGACTAGCATAGTGTACCTAGATATGCATGTAAATGTATTATGTATTACTGAGCTTCTTTTCAATTTCATAACTATTATATAAAAGTAAAACTAGAGATATAATACTAAAACACAGTTACCCTGGAAGATCGGATTTCCAATCGAACAGGATATCTTCTTTCTGCATTTCTTGACCTTATGTCTGTTATGTCAACCCACTCGTCCTGTTTCAGGAAACAGATAAAACATAAATAAAATAACAAACGTCAGACAAAATTGATTCTTAAAAGACTGCCACATAGAAATACAATTCTAATTTCTTTTCATGGATTATTTTCCCTCTCAAAATTATGTGTTAATTTTAACAGAGTTATGAACCTTCAGCAAACGTTTCCTCAAAAAAGTGCAATATTATCGATGCGGATTTTAGTACACTTATAGTTTGAAAAGGTGCCATAAAATAAGTAATTTAAAAATGTTAATACAGGAGCCAGTCGAATGAATGGGACTTACAGCCGCAAAGAAATAATGGAACGAAGCATCTATGTCAATCTGATCCAGTTGAAAATCTGCGAAGCGTACACTGTAAACGTCGCATATTATCCCACGTGCTTCCCTCTGTCCGAAAACAGATAGGGAGTGAGATAGGGAGGTAAGAAGGGCGATAAATACATACATGCATAGATACATGGTTTGATAACAGACAGGTCGTCACACACCGATACACACACACACACACACACACACACACACACATCATATATATATATATATATATATATATATATATATATTCTATATATATATATATATATCAAGGACTACTGATTAAAGTAATCCTTGATATATATATATACAAGAGAGAGAGAGAGAGAGAGAGAGAGAGAGAGAGAGAGAGAGAGAGAGAGAGAGAGAGAGAGAGAGAGAGAGAGAGAGAGAGAGAGAGAGAGAGAGAAACAGACAGACAGACAGACAGACAGACAGACAGACAGGCAAGCAGGCATGCAGACAAACGTGCAGACAGACAAGCCGGCAGGCAGGCAGGCAAACAGACAAACATACAGACAGACAGATAGATAGATAGATAAACAGGTAGATAGATAGATAGATAGATAGATAGATAGATAGATAGATAGATAGATAGATATGCAGACACATAAACAGCCATATATATTAGATAGGTAGATAGATAGATAGATAGATAGATAGATAGATAGATAGATAGATAAATAGATAGATAGATAGATAGATGGGTAGGTAGGTAGATAGATAGATATTTAGATAGATAGATAGATAGATAGATAGATAGAGATAGATAGATAGATATATAGATAAATAGATATAGATAGATAGATAGATAGATAGATAGATAGATAGATAGATAGATAGATAGATAGATAGATAGATAGATAGATAGATAGATAGATAGATAAATAAATAGATAGATAGATAGATATGCAGACATATAAACAGACATATAAAAAGACAAATACATTAGATAGATAGGTAGATATATAGATAGATAGATAAATAGATAGATAGATAGATAGATAGATAAATAGATAGATAGATAGATAGATAGATAGATAGATAGATAGATAGATAGATAGATAGATATGCAGATATATAAAAAAAAGTTCCTTCAATGCCCTTAAGGCCTATAGAGCCGGAGTTTATCCCGGTTACTATAGCATGAAGCGGAAAAGTAACAATAATCACCACCTGGCCAAGAGACTAGTCTGACGCATGTGTTTACTTCCAAGCTAGTGCTTGTACCCACTTGCACCTGGGTAGAGTAGGGAAATG
>JAXRKP010000322.1:245000-255000 GCA_037039925.1 Doris montereyensis | reverse complement strand
GCATATGTAAATACATACATACATGCGCATATAAACACTCACAAACATACATGTACATACATACATACATACATACATACATACATACATACATACATACATACATACATACATACATACATACATACATACATACTACATACATATCGCGGGTAGCAACTCAACTATCGCAAATCGGCTTTTGGCGAGAAGATCCATTGACCAAGGGAAGATAACCTATCAGCTCTAAAATGCTCAGGGCGTTGTAGTAATATAAAAGCTAGTTATTAAACAATTCTATACTATTCTATTTTAAAAGTGTAGAGTAAATGGCTGCTCAACTATTATAATATCATGGAGTTACAATACTTGGCAGTCAAGTTTATGAAAATTGTTACCTGACAGAGGGCAAACTATTGTATCTTTTTCTACTCATAGTACTCGAGTTGCCAACATAAGGTTCAAACGAGAACAAAGCTAATTGAGTTTATAAGCAATTACGATTGTTGTGCAGTTTTCTTTAATGAATAGGAAAACGTTGGTCCCTCTGGTCAGTATTGTTTATGGCGGTCCTTTCATGTCGGCCAAACGTGAGAATGGGCAACGCTGGCCAGGGAGTAGTTAACCGCTTGTTTGGGCTTTTTTTTTCCTGTCCAGTACAACTTTAAATTGCATAACGCATTAATGTTATTTTTGCAGTATTGTAAATAGTATTACTTTCTTAAGGGGATGCTAAGTCCAAAATAATAGCAATAAATCTGACTCATTTTTTACTGTTGAGCTCTGAGTACGCTTTTCACTTTTTGTCAAAGTGTGAATGTCAGTCTTTTTTTATTTCCTCTGTTGTCAACCAGTAAGAAAACAAAATTCCCTAAAAATGGACTGAGTAGACATTTTCTTAGACTGTTATTTAACGCAACGCTTCAAAATTATATACAGCTTTATAGATGCCCCAGCTCATTGGCTTTCCAATGTTTTCTTCTTTTTCGATGAGGTTGGCCCCATTTGAGTCTAATGTGTTCTGAGGCTTCAAATAGTTTACTACAGAAGATACAGTTTCTGGAGGGGTAACACGTTGGTTCAAGTTTAGCTTCACATGCTAGATGTGCAGACATGTAATAATTTAATCATACCGCTCACTTATTATTACAAATTAGATCATCTCTTCAATCTAGCATTCTCTTGAGCCCAATACGTAGACAACATTCGTTGTAATACTGAGTCACAGACTTTTAAAAGTGTTGTATAAGGCTGCTGCTGTGCCATAGCAGATCTAGCTTTCATCTCAGGAATTCCCCCATGAGCGCACTTTAATGCTACATCGTTTGAACAGGCCGCACGGTGAAATTTTCTTCAATTCCAATTCTTAAATCAGGATTAATTGATAATCCATCAATATCGTCATCCATCGAGGCATATATTCAAAACATCCAAACTGACCACGAAGCAACGTGTACAGGCAAATAGAAAAGTGTTGGGAAAAAGGAAAAGAAATTAAACCACTCACTGAAAGAGAAATGCTTCAAAGAAGAACAAGACCAGTGGTCTTGCATATCAGACAAGGAAAGGCGTATGAAAAGAGGCGAAAAGTATGAAGTGTGGTTGTGGACAGTCTTGTCGACTCAACTGTTAACAGAAGTTCACAAGGAAAAAACGCCTGGAGAAATTCTATGGGTTTTGGGAACGGAGACCTTAGATGTCAATGGGACTTTCGATTGAAAGTTGTTGGCTGCAAATAAAAGCAAAATTCAATGATCAGTCATGTTGCCAATTCTCTTTGACTTACACTCTCCCCAACCTCTTGAGAACTTGACTTAGTCAAAAACAAATGGTACGAATAGCTCTACGCAAGGTGGTCGATGCCAAATATTGCAGGAAAAGAACTAGAAAGTTGATATGAACCGAGAGCACATGAAATTGAGGTTGAAAAGGAAGCAATTCTTTCATTGACTATCATTACCCCAGATAGATGGATATTACACGAGAAATGATACAAGGAAAGAACTGCTCAAAGCAATTTGAATAAACGAAAACTATGTCAATTGTATTAAGAATGCTTAAAATAACATGTTCTTATTACAGTTGATTGCTTCCTTTTAATCCCTTTTTTATTTATTTTTATTTGAAAGATACACAATGACTCCTCTTGACCTACTATAAAGAAGTCAATTATCATTAATGAAGTTCGATGCACGGATAGGAATACAAATTGAAGCATTATTTTAGTTTGTTATTGTTATAAATGAGGTACGGTGAATGGTGTCTTGTATTATTGTGATGACATTTCACTGTGGCATCGTGGCTTGGGGTAAGCTGGGCTAATTCCGTCCCTTAAATTGATGTTATAAGCGCGAACGGGGCAAGTCAGCCCCATGAAATAAAATTCTTATGTGGATGGAGTTATATATACTCCAGGGGTGGGATAATCCGAGATTTCCTCTCTGTTTGTACTTTATTTGGGTTTGAAACATGATTTTAGCCTTCTGAAAAGAATATTTAAACTTTACTAGCCCACAACCTACACGAGAGCAGTATCTTTGGATGATGCACCTCTCGGTGGCTTTTCTCCTTAAGAGAAAGCATTTGGATCAAAAAGCCCCCCTAAAAACCCAGGTATCCACATAAGACGCAAGGAAACATGATCTGGATGCAATGTTTAATCAGAAATTTGTTTTGATTTTAACTTTTAAGTAATTTGGATGCTGACATTTTGGTTCAAGTCCATGCAATGAGTCTTTGAGAACGGTTTTCTGACATAGGAATTCACTTTATCATAAATGGTTGAATATAATAGGGAAAATCTTAAGAAATACAGACCTATTAATATTACTCCATGAAATACACCCTTTTCACAATAGTATTTTCTTTCTTTGCTCCAATATAGCATTTGTTTGGCAAAAGTTTTATGTTTGATACAAACATTCAACTAGTACAACAACACTTCTGTTAATACGCTTGCTCATGTATCGTATCTTTGAGCTACGATGTTTTACCAATGCAGTTGCAGACTATATTGGCTGCTCAACTGTGGTAAGTGTGAGCTATGATATTTGGCAGTCCATTTTCGAAGTGCCAAATATTGTAACTTCAATCATCTCAAAATGTATATATCGAAACGTAAAAACACACCAACTATCAGTCAAATAGCATAATTTCCAATAAAGTTATATAAAATAAAGTTTCGGGTATTTTGTGTTAATAGTCATTCAGTAAATCAGTTTTTCTTCCTCCTCTAAAATGTGCAAAAAGTGAGTTACGATAGTTGTGTTGCTACCCCTCCATGTATGTATATAAATACTCCAGTACATACAGTGTACTTGCCTACATAATACATTGCATGTACTTGCCTCCATGTATGTATATAAATACTACAGTACATACATAATACATTGCATGTACTTGCCTCCATGTATGTATATAAATACTACAGTACATACATAATACATTGCATGTACTTCCCTCCATGTATGTATATAAATACTCCAGTACATACATAATACATTGCATGTACTTGCCTCCATGTATGTATATAAATACTCCAGTACATACATAATACATTGCATGTACTTGCCTCCATGTATGTATATAAATACTCCAGTACATACATAATACATTGCATGTACTTCCCTCCATGTATGTATATAAATACTCCAGTACATACATAATACATTGCATGTACTTCCCTCCATGTATGTATATAAATACTCCAGTACATACATAATACATTGCATGTACTTGCCTCCATGTATGTATATAAATACTCCAGTACATACACAATACATTGCATGTACTTCCCTCCATGTTTGTATATAAATACTCCAGTACATACATAATACATTGCATGTACTTCCCTCCATGTTCTTTCTTTCTTTATCAGTTTCCATTCTACCTTCCGGTGTATGGGTTCAGATGCCTGAAATGATCTTTTCTCCAGGCTGCCCTGTCCTGACATTTTCTGTTTCCTTCCCTGAAAGTTAAATTTCTTGCGTTAATGCCTCTTTCATATCTTCTTCCCACTTTCTCCGAGGTCTGCCTTTTGGTGCACTGTATACTGATTTAGCTATTCTATTGTCATTCATTCTCTTAACATGCCCAAACCATCTCAGTTGATTCATTTCTATCTTAGATTTTATGCTATCTGCTTTGGTTTGATCTCTTATTGTTGTGTTTCTGATTTTGTCTCTTTTAGTGTTTTAGTTTTCCCTACTACCCTTCTTAGATATTTCATTTCAGCTGCCTGCACTCTACTGTATTCCGTACTGTCTAAGGTCCAGGTTTCACTGCCATAGAGGAGAGTAGGACAATAAACTGTGTTGTATACTGCCATTTTGGTTTTTGTTGACAATTCTTGTTTACCTACAAATGCCTTTCCTATATGGTTATATATTGCACTTGCCTTTTGTATTCTCTGGTTGATTTCTTCTCTAAGTTTTCCCTCTGAGTTAATCATTACTCCTAAGTAATTGTAGCTTTGAACTTGTTCTAAAATCTCCCTGCCTAATTTAAGATTTTGTGTTTTAGCTTCCTCTAGTTACTAGTATTGTTTTGGTTTTCTTTGCATTTACTCTCATTCCTCTTTTATTTAATTCATTATTCATTATGTTGATATTTGACTAGAGTTCTCTTTCTGATTTTCCAAACAAAACTAAATCATCAGCAAATGAAAGCAGTGATACATTTACTGGTTTGAGCTCCCACATACCTACATTCATTTTCTTCATTTTTGAGGATGCCTTTGCGACTGAATCCATAAATGTGATAAACAAAAGAGGACTTAGGTAACAACCCTGTCTTACTCCTATATCTACATCAAATTCTGCAGATACATTTCCATCTACTCTCACTGCACATGTTGGTTTATTGTAAAAACGTTTAATGGCTTCTATTAAATTTTGTTCTACGTTGTGTTCTTTTAAGGAATGCCATAGTTCGGCCCTCCTCACAGTGTCAAATGCCTTTTCTAAGTCAATAAAACACAGATGCAAGTCGATGTTTTTCTCAAGGAATTTTTCTATTATTTGTCTAATTGTAAATATGTGATCTTGTACACTTCTTCCAGGTCTAAATCCACTCTGGTGTTCTTCAATCTGATCCTCTACTCTTTTCCTTAGTCTCATTTCCAGAATCCTGCAATACACTTTTCCTGGTACGCTAAGTAGTGATATCCCTCTATAGTTCATTCCATAGTTGATCCTTTCTTGTGTATTGGTACTACCTTTCCCTTATCTCAGTCGTCTGGCACCTGTTTGGACTTCCATGCTTCTTGACCTATTGCATGTAGTAGTTTGTCTGCCTTTCTCCCTTGGTTTTTAATCATTTCTGGATAAACTTGATCTGCTCCTGGGGCTTTTCCTAATTTCACTTTTCTTATAGCTGTTTGAAGTTCTTCCATTGAGATATCTACATCTTCAGCTGTCTCATCTCGATTACTTGTTACTCTTAATAATTGATCTGTACTCCTTGTTTCATATGTTCTGGAGGGATTATGTAATTGTTGAAAATACTTTCTCCACGTTTCCATGATTTCGTTGTCTCCTTTCATTATTTCTCCTTTGGCATTCTTAATTTGTCATATTGGGCATGCTTTGGTCTTTCTCATGCTCTTCATTGCTCCCCAGAACAGCTTTTGATTTCCTTGATAGCTTTCTTGAAGTCTTTGTCCAAACTCTTCCCACTGTTCCTGTTTTGCTTTCCTAACTTCCTCTTTGGCGATATTTCTTTTTACTCACGTAATCTATCCTATCCTCTGGTCTCTTTGTTTGCAAGTATTTCTTCCAGGCATCCTTCTTTTCTTTGATCTTAGTCTTGACATTTTCATTCCACCATGCTGTTCTTTTCCTATCTCCTTTAATTTGTTTCCTATCACAGACATCATCAATACAACTGAGGAGTGTTTCTTTATATATTTGCCACTTTTCTTCTATTGTGCTTTCCTTCAGATCCATCTGCCTTTCACTGATAGATCTTTTTATCCTGGATTGGTATATCTGTTTTACTATTGGTTTATTTAGTTCTTCTATTTTGAGTTTAGTAGCTTTCTTCTCTTTCCTTTTCTGTTTGTTTTCTTCAGTTAATAATCTTCATTTTGGCTATCACTAGGTGATGATCACTAAATATTTCAGCTCCTCTGCTTACTCTAGCATCCATTGTACTGTAAAAAAGGGAGCTGCTAACTATTATGTAGTCTATATTGACTTTTCACTGTCTTCATTTACTCTTGTATATTTGTGGATATCTTTATGAGGAAAAAATGTGTTACTATTTTCATGTTATTCTTTAGGCAAAATCTATTAGTCTCTCTCCATTTGGAGAAGTTGTTGTCTCTCCTTCTTTACCTATTACTCCTCCTGATGTTTCTATATTGTTGCCTACTCTAGCGTTTAAATCTCCTAAAACAAAACCATTAATTCCTGTTTGGTTTTGAGATTCTCTGCAGTTATTTGTAAATCATTTTCGAAGATATCTTTTTCTTCTTTGGTGGCATCTTCGTTTGGTCCATAAGCAATTAATAATTTAATTTCTCTTCCTTTTGGTTTAATATTTATCTCTAATAGCCGTGGGCTTACAAATTTCCAACTTTCTAGTAGCATTTCTTGCCTTTTGTGTATTAGGAGGCCTACTCCTGCTCTAGCTCTATCTTTGACATCTACTCCTGAGAAGATTAAAGTATGATTTGGTCCTACATTTTATATTCCTTTTCCTTTTTTCTTTGTTTATGTAATAGCCAAAATATCTACTTTGAATTTTTCCATTTCTTCAGCTAATTCTAAGGCATTTCCATTAATTGTCCTAACATTCCATGTTCCAAAAATCACAGTCCGTGTTCTTTTCCAGAGTCGTCTTCGAAAGTTCAAGCCGGGTATATCATTGTATATATATATATATATATTATATTACTTTGCATCAGGTTGTTTTGGATAAGCAGGGGATTAGCCCACTGTACCTTAGGTAGATGGTGGGGATGCCACCTTGAGTCACCCTACCAGGCCTTGTTATTTTCTGTCAGGGTTAACTCCCTTAGCCTTTAGTCATTCAAGATCAGCCTGCAAGGCAGCAGGTTCTTATTTTCTGTCAGGGTTAACTGCCTTAGCCTTTAGTCAGTCAAGACTGGCCTGCAAAGCAGCAGGTTGTTTTCTTTCCGGATTAACTCCCTTAGCCTTTGGTCCGCCGAGACCTGCCTGCAAGGCAGCAGGAGACTCGTGGAGGGCGGGATCATCTACTCTCCGTACAGGTGCTTATCTGTCCACTGCCCGGTTCCTTCCATGTATGTATATAAATACCCCAGTACATACATAATACATTAATGTACTTGCCTCCATGTATGTATATAAATAGCCCAGTACATACATAATACATTGCATGTACTTGCCTCCATGTATGTATATAAATACCCCAGTACATACATAATACATTGCATGTACTTGCCTCCATGTATGTATATAAATACCCCAGTACATACATAATACATTGCATGTACTTGCCTCCATATGTATATAAATAGCCCAGTAAATAATACATTGGTAATACATGTATGTATATAAATAGCCCAATACATACATAATACATTGCATGTACTTCCCTCCATCCATACATACATAACAATAAGAACACACATAAACGTATACAAACAAATACATACATACATACATACATAATACATACACACATGCATACACATAACATACATAAGTACATACATGTATAAATACTTGCATGCATAAACATATACATTATGTCACTGGATGCCAAAATGCAGTCCCCTTAATCAAATGTCAGAAAACAAAATAAAATCTAAAAAATGTTGTCCAACGCTAATCAAACATTGAACTTACTTTGGGTCATCCAACAAAGGCAAATGAACAAATAAACAGCCGATCTCATGGGCAGCATCGGTCACGAATCACTGTTGGCTCAAGCGATAAGACTTGAAAAGGCAGTGGGAATAGAGTACGTGCGCATGTATACATTATACGGGAATTGCTTTTATCACCACGTGATACCTAAATTTTATCTCAAGTCGCATATTACGAATGTGTCTGATAAAAGACAGTAATGTAAATGTCTTAATTGAGAATCAGTTAAGTACACGATTATTGACGCCTGATTGATAGTGATAACGATGACTGACAGTGCTGAAGTTCAGGAAATCTAAATATTGTACGACAATGTACCATCCATGGGTACACCTTTCAGATCAAGTGCCGATCTCCTTGAAAACATTAACGTAGTATGATGATAGAAATGTGTTTGTTTCATTGAAATTTACCCTGTCCACCATTACAGTGATCACAGGGTAAATTATTAGAAACCAGCAAGATGAAAGATAAATGATAGAAGGAAAAGAAAGAAATAGGACCTACCAACAGCGCCCGCCAACCGCCTACAATGATACAAAAGCTAAAGACAATAGCCTACAACAATAAGGGGTTACGCCTTGAATCATGATATCTTACAGATCGCAAGGTCAGTGCCATTTTGTCTAAGGGTTACGCCTTGAATCATGATATCTTACAGATCGCAAGCTCAGTGCCATTTTGTCTAAGAGTTAAGCCTTGAATCATGATATCTTACAATCGGTGCCATTTTGTCTAAGGGTTAAGCCTTGAATCATGATATCTTACGGATCGCGAGCTCAGTGCCATTTTGTCTAAGGGTTAAGCCTTGAATCATGATATCTTACGGATCGCGAGCTCAGTGCCATTTTGTCTAAGGGTTAAGCCTTGAATCATGATATCTTACAGATCGCAAGCTCAGTGCCATTTTGTCTAAGGGTTAATCATGATATCTTTGATTTTGTCTAATCATGATATCTTATCTACAGATCGTAAGCTCAGTGTCATTTTGTCTAAGGGTTAAGCCTTGAATCATGATATCTTACAGATCGCAAGCTCAGTGCCATTTTGTCTAAGAGTTAAGCCTTGAATCATGATATCTTTACAGATCGCAAGCTCAGTGCCATTTTGTCTAAGGGTTAAGCCTTGAATTATGATATCTTACAGATCGCAAGCTCAGTGCCATTTTGTCTAAGGGTTAAGCCTTGAATCATGATATCTTACAGATCGCAAGCTCAGTGCCATTTTGTCTAAGAGTTAAGCCTTGAATCATGATATCTTACAGATCGCAAGCTCAGTGCCATTTTGTCTAAGAGTTAAGCCTTGAATCATGATATCTTACAGATCGCAAGCTCAGTGCCATTTTGTCCTATCTCTATTTATCATTTTGTTGTTGTTTGGGTATTTTGGTTTGGTTTTGTTTCCAGTTTTAAGAAATGAGCTGAAGAATGCCGACTTCTTTACAAAAGACCGAATGCATTTCCAATACTACATTACTAGTGACTACAAATCAAAGGAGCGCTATTGAGTTGAATTAAGTAATTAAAATGGCGATTTATAATCCATTTTAAAGAAGGTAACAATATCTATAAAATTATCAAAACTGGAGAGAAGGAGATAGAATAATATAAATGCATGTACATACATTACATATTGATCTCTCGTTTAATTTATAACTATTTTTTAAAAAACATAATGTTGCAAAATGTGTGAAGTTTACATGCATTACGAAAAACAACCCAAAAAAAAAAACAGCAAAACAAATCCCCTTTCCTCAGGGGAAAAAAACAAAACAAAGTTGCCTTTAAATGGTATTACCCTGAAGAACTTTGGAATCGACTGGATTTGCATAAGTGACATTTAAATTCTTGCTCATAACATTAACACGTGATGACATTTCTTCTCAACAAAATGAATCGTCGTGATGTTATCTCATAACATTAACACGTGGTGACATTTCTTCTCAACAAAATGAATCGTCGTGATGTTATCTCACAACATTAACACATGATGACATTTCTTCTCAACAAAATGAATCGTCGTGATGTTATCTCACAATATTATCACACGATGACATTTCTTCTCAACAAAATGAATCGTCGTGATGTTATCTCACAACATTAACACGTGATGACATTTCTTCTCAACAAAATGAATCGTCGGATGTTATCTCACAACATTAACACGTG
>JAXRKP010000322.1:205000-240000 GCA_037039925.1 Doris montereyensis | reverse complement strand
CATATCGGATACGATATCGCATATCAAATTACCTTCAAAGAAACATTTCCATTTAAATAATTGCTTCGAATACAGGTGAACTGTCAGTGTCTGATGTTTTAAGGAATAAAAGAAAATATTTATATTATTCGAACCTCGAAAAAAAAATGTCTAATTTTCTTTTAGTACTTCTGTTCAATATATTATATTAACTTTTCGAACGCTGTTCAAACATTATATAACAGAACAATTGATTTTCAGCATAAGCCTACCAGCACTTCGCAGATCCAGTTCTAACAACATTTTTGTGACAGTTAGAAGGGTGGGGGGGTAGTTTGTTGAGTTTTTGTCTTCATCTTGCCTGATCTGAAGTGAAAATCAGGTACATGTACATAAAATAAAAATATTGATACTGTATTTACAGGAAATAGTGACATGGAAGGATATCCCAACATAATATTTCAATGATATTCATAACATACACAATAATTCCAAAGTGTCCAGTAAAGGACAATCAACTATACATAACTTATATGACAAAAGAGAAACATGAAACAGACAGACAGACAGACAGAGCAAGACACATGCACATGTGAAAGACTGACAGGAAAGAAGTAGGAACTACTAATTAGCAGTGCCCGTTAACTATCCATGAATGATAAAATAACAAGAAAAAGAAAAAGAAACAAACAAGATGAAAACAGTTAAAGAAGACCAATGTTGCATGGATACAGTCAGTATATTGCTTCTCTCAGAAAGACTTTCTGAAAGGAGAGTGGTTTCATAACCAGCTCTCCGTAAAACAATAAGTTGCGACAAAATCCTAACTTATGCAGCAAATCACCATTGAATAAAAGACAAAGGGGTGTCTTGTATAACAGTAGTCCAAATGCCTAAAACCAAAGCCTTATAGCAATTTTTTTATCAAACCGTCAAATGGGAGAGCTATATCTTTTCAATATTATGTACTCATGTCATGCAAATACTGTTCCAATGAAGCCTTTTTGAATTTATCAAATAGTGTGGTATCCAGGAGAAGCCAAATCATTTCAGCCAAAACATATCAAGTGGGTCTTTTTTAAATAAACAACAACAAAAAAGCAGAACCAAAAAAATACAAACAAACTAACTCCTGTTTAAAAGTATATAATAAGTAAGGCTGTCCTTTCTTTCTATTGGAAACAAACTTGTCCAAAATAATCTGTTTATTTATCTAATGGTAAAATCACAAGTTGTTTGCTCCAGTTACCATGCAAAATAATCAGTTCATTTATCTTATAACACTATCACATGTTCTTTGCTCTAAGTTACCATGCAAAATAACCTGAACTATTTCTTTCCATCTTTCAACAAAAGCGTAGGTTTGGACTCTGTGTCATGTTGCATTGTAGATGCGATTTCTGAAATGTCTAAAGTAGAAGCTAGACACCTCACGAAAGTCATAGTGTTTAGATAACTCGTCGAACTAGAGTCATCCATTAATTTATCCTCATTCTGAGAATGGAGGTAATTATTCGGACAGATTGTGAAGAAGGTATTGGATCATCTGCCACTGCTTTGATCGAAAACTTCTTTCATTGGAATAGTCAAAGACAACATGTGGGTTGCTTTCATTTGGCTTTTAATCTGGTCATCTTTTTCAACGCTTTCAAGTTTTTCTTTGGAGGAAACAACACAGCAGCAAGGTTATCCTCATCAGAGGCACTCTCCCAAGCACAAGTGTGTTGACCTGTTTTTGAATGCTATCATGTGGCGCATGATATTATTAGATGCTGAGGCACTGCTTGAAGAAGTATCCAATTGCCTCAATGAGGAGAATTTGATCTCGCAGTTGAAAGTGTGCTTTGCACTGTCTTTGAGCTGATATCATTAGCATTACTAGCAATAACTTGTATTTGCGAGACATTATTGTTCAGAGAGGAAAACTCATGTGTGTTTCCTTGCACGATGAATGACTGAGAGCTAGTTTTCTTTACGCGTTCATGTAATCGATCACTTCCCCCCAAAGGTGGTGTGATCTCTGAGGAATTTCTTGAAAAATGACTTGATTTTCTTGCACTGCTTCGGTGAGAGTGTCTGCAGTGATGCCACCTGTTGTGGTATAGATGAACACAGTTGTATCTGGAGGCACGTCATCAGAATAACCTGCAGCAACAACCTTCATGCCTTGGTGACTATCAGGTGAAGAAGTGTTACCTCGGATATCTTGATCCTTTATAAGAGATTCATCTGAGTTTCCAATAATGGATAGAGTATTTTGGCTTTGTCTTTGATGTCTATTCAAATCCATATAGAAGGGGGCATCTTCTGCAGATTGGTCTGCTGTATTCAATACCAACTGAGGGGCTTCAGAATCATCTTTAAACTGATGCACAACCATATCTCCATTGCTTCCATCTTTTTGCTACCTCATAGTAACCGTCTGTTCAAAATGAAACGAAAGAAAATTTGTATTAATAATATGGCCATAGTATTACTAATTCTTAGTTCTTAAACACCTTTATTTCAACAAATAAGACACAACTCACTCAACAGGTGTACATGTATATTTTTTTAGATTGAGTTGGATGTCTTAAGGTAAAAGATAAAACTATGTCACGGGAAGCAAACGCAAGATGATGTACTCTCATCTTAATACAACTCACTTATAATGCTGGTTTAAATATTGCCATAATAAATACTCATCATGATATTTTGTAACTGATTTCATAATGTATTTTACAGAGACCTACAACAAAAAATGAAAAGACATCAACATTGGTCATCAATCTGTGAGGGGAGAGATCAACTATTAAAAATGTAACACTAGGACTGGCGTGTTATCAAATTAAAAAAACAAGTGTACCAGTGCCCTGGTGGTAGGGCTACTGGACTGCTGGATCCAGAAGTCCTGGATTTGATTAAACTTCTAAATTAATGATGGTGCATTTAATGAAAGGTGACATATAAAGTGTTACGTTTTTCATGCTAATTAAGATTGATAGGTATAAATGCAATCTGTAAAAATTTTGTTTCATTTTCTGACACTAAACATCTTCATTCCAATGCAAGTCCTTGAAATTTTTCATTATCAATCATTAACAACTTCCTTTTTTATTACTCTGCCTAACCTGAGACATTGTGGACCATGAGCACAATGCAGATGAACTTTTCTTCAGTGCCAGGCGCAGCTTGCAGGAGCTCAGGTCAATAACAATTATACACCTCTTGGTAAACATGGACCAAACATGATGTATAACTCAGCTCCGTCAGTAGGCGATAGATTTAAAAACGGGGATCGCTTACTTTCCCATAACCATTTAGTGTTCACATTTTTTTTATTCATGACTAAATTTGGCTCCACCAAAGTCCTGCATACTTAACATCTTTCTTTTGAAGTTAATAAAATACTGACATATTCTGAGGTGAAATTCTGCCCTCTATTTTCATAATTTTGTGTAGTCTCCCAAAACTCTGGGATTAAACTTTTCAATTCTTGTCTCAGATCGGTTTATAATCTACAACCCAAAAAAAATGACCACTCAGGAGACAGCATAATTATAAACCGTCCTTGCCTTCACTTTGACCGTTGAAGATGGATACGTCAAAGTGGACGGCACGCTGGAATGCATTAGTGAGCCAGAAAGTAGGACTACAAGGCTAAAATACTTGCTATTCAGTTCTAAGGAGTTGGGATGCACTTATTGGTTTCAAATTATAAATATACAAAATGATACCAAAAACTCCAAAATTGACCCATAAATAACTAAAATATTTGAATTTTACACTTGTTGAAGAATTCTGCCAAAATCACCTTTAATTCTATGATCATTATTTACTATACAATTTTGACGGAACTTGGACTGATTTTATTCTGTCTGAACACAGAATTCATAACTTTAACTTTTGACTTCACATGGTGAATATAATATGTTCATTTAAGATTATTCAGTAGCCATGAAGGTGTGAATTTTACGGAAACTATTCACAACACTGAAGCCGTCCCTTGTGCCTTTCCCCTATTCCGAAGATACCTGCATTCAAATACAAGCCTGTCATTGGTCATATTCCTCAGCTCAAGATAAGCTCTCGTCTCAGGCCATTTGAAAAAAGTGGATGTAGATTGTGTGGGTTTATTTTATTTCAGTAGATAACAATTATCTTATTTTCCAAATGCGTAATTACAAAGATTTTGTTGTGGGTAACTAAAAGAGCTTTGGTAATATTCATCTTATTGTGACTTTTCTGTTGATACCAAGATTGAGAAATTTGGCTTGGAGATAATGAAAATACAATTTTTGTCAACGTAAATCTATAATTATGAATCATTTTTGATGAAACAAAGATAACTTTCAATATTTTTGACCAATGTATGCAATTGAGTAAAAGCTTAACTGACTTGATATATTTAATTGTTTTTTTTTATTTTCCCCTTTATTTAGGTTAGACACCACTGTCAGTGCATTGAAATCCTAGTCATTTCGGCACAGGTGATTGGCTCAAGACCATTAGATGACTACAAAAATCTCCATGCCCAGATTTGTCGGTTTAAATTCGAAAAGGTCAAGTGGACATGAATTCTGACAGCAAGGTCTATTTAACAAGGCCGTCTACCCTACTTCCACTTTCAAAAAAGAGTTACAACACTGGCTGGATTACTTATCATGTTTTCTTCACTAGGAATTTCCTAAAACCTGTGCTATTTAACATTCAGCGTTTAGTTTAATATTATTCATGAAAAACTGTTAACGTAACATCTTGTCTAATAAGAAACATGACAAATACAGAAAGATATTTTTGATCGACAAATCCAGGCCCAAAAAAACGCTCAACTTTCTGCTGAAATTTATCATCCATATAAAGCCAGTACTCAGCCTAAATTTTGATATCCAGGCCAAAACAAACGCTCAACTTTCTGCTGAAATTTATCATCCATATAAAGCCAGTACTCAGCCTAAATTTTGATGTTGATATTATCATCTAGTTATATCTATATATATAAAACTGTACATCTCAAACTTTGACGCTTATCTCAGGAACCACTGCACCCACAACCACCATATTTCACAGATAGATTTCAAATAGCCTACTTTAGGTTCCTAGCGAATTCACTTTTGGGTCAAACCAGTATTGTAATTGATTGGAAAAAGATTGTTTTGCCTGCAATCCACAACATTTTTATTCTTGTTGTTACTCAGTCCTACATTTCCCTGGCTAACTTAAGTATCCAATACTGTACCGGTACTTGATATCACCCTACACCTGGTAACCTATTGTGTACTTCATCATCGAAACAAAAAAATGTGGTAACAGAGTAATCATTCTCATCATTGTCTGTCGACGGGCATGCTTGTTTTTCTAAATTTTATATTCCTTCCTGTCTTTCTACTTCTCTTCTTCTTTTCCGATATCTTTGTTTCCTTCTTAGCCTTCTTCATCTTCATCACTTCCTTTGTCCTCATCTTTTTCAGTTTCAACTTCACTATATCTTCATCCTTTTCCTTCTGTTTTTTCCCCCAGCTCCCTTGAGGTTGTCCAGGACATCTTCATCTTTGTCATCTTCTTAATCCTTGGTGCCATTAGTCTTTCATTGTCTCCTTCCTCTTTCTTCTCTCACTACCCCATTTGCAAATTCCATACATACTAAATGTAGCTCTAGGTTTTCATAAGTATAAGTTCTGTTACCCTTCAAGGCTTTCTGTGTATATGCGATACTTAACACATGCTAATTATCTACCACTAAACATGTTTCTTCTATAGTAACCGTCCGTGTTAAAACGTATACATGATCAATAAATGTGGCCATATTCTTTCCTTACTTAATTTGCTTATTAAATTAAATTGTTTGCATGATTATAGACCCTTACATTCACTGTTCTTACCTTGCTTTGCTCGTAATTTGTTTTGCAGATTTGCTTTGATAGTTTTTGTTTGATCAACATTGTAAGCCTCGTCCTCAGGTTTCACTGAGTTAAAAGATACAGAAAATAGTACTTTAGTAAAACGGATACCCTGGATATTATCAGCAATTGTGTTAATGGTGTTAATTCTGTTTAACAAAACAATGTCTCATATCTGAGAAAATATTTCTTTCCTTGATTTTGAACTGCTTTTATATACTCATGTTGAGTTGAAAACTATTTAGTACTGTTTCAAAATGTATTGCTATTTTCAATGCATTGTTCAGTTCCAAAGCCATGGAACAGAACTTTTAATGATAATACACACTAATTTTTATTCATTTTTTATTTGATTTACCCACATCCACAACTAAGGTGATCTCGGGGTTTTTAGTGGGAGTTTTAATTTTGCCCAGATTGCCATGTAAACAGCCAAGGGATCTTTAACTTGCCCAGAGTAGTGTTGTTGTTATCTGTACACAGGACCTCCTTTTTATTGGCTGTCTCCGATGGGACTAGGTGTCGAGCCACCTACCTGGTCCAGGAGGGGGGGGGGGGGGGGGGGGGGGGGGCTTTCGCTTTAGAAAACTCAAGAACATCTTTCAACCGATGGTAGGGCTCAAACCCACTACCTTTTGGATGAGAGGCCGACACCTTGCCTCTGGGCTACCAAATCTCCACGATAATACACTAAAGGGAGAATCACAATTGCATAAATTCATAAGATTGCACATGTAAGGCATCTTGGCATATTCTTAAGATATTGTTTCGTCTTAATGTTATTTCGAAAAATACATGAAGAATGAGACGATTCAATAAACTTGAAATAAAAAAACTAATCAAATCAATAAGCTTGAATCATATCCTTTATGTTCCAACTTAAAAATGTATTCACTTTTAGATGTATTTCAAATTTCTAACAAAAATGTATAGTTTGCCTTAGGTTTGCTGTCTGCATATCAATGGCGTCGGGCACAAACCGGCTGTCCGAAAAAATAGCTATTTATCTTAACAGAAACTCACACTGTGTAAAATAGCAGAAGACATTATCTTATAGAAAGGCTTCAAAACTATGTTTTATCAAATCGGTTAAGTTGAGCTTTCCTCTTTTATATCGGCACAAAACAGCCAAATCATTTTCAACTGAATAGGTCGGTCAATGTTCAAATGGCTGAGTGTTTCAATTTCTTATGTCTCAAAATGGCCAAGTCCAAGAAGTTATAATAAATTAATCAAATAATTAGCCCATTAGGACAAACATCCCATCCATCTCATGTGTGCAAAATGTTAAGATTTAAAACCGATTTTGAAGAGAAATATTCAGTTTTTTGTCTCGCCTGTAAAATTAGTGTTTTTCGACTTTGGCCGGTTTATGCCTGACACCATTGATATGCGTTTCCAGTATAGATGTTTATAATCTAGATCTAACTAATGGCGGGAAATATCCAAAATCATGTGAGATGCACCATGCAAAAGCGATCTATATCCCCAGATCTAAAAATATATAGATCTAGACCCAGTTTCTCAAAAGTTTTCTGATTTGGTAATATGCATGAGGTCTAGCTTAGATTCTAACAATCTTCTAGAAATTTATACTTTAATCATGCACTATTATCCTTGTATATCAAAGAGAGAAACCCTAAAATGATAGACATATGCACCAGGTTATTTTCCCATCCTCCATCTTTTGGCCCCTAGCTTATTCCATTTAAGTGTTTGGGGGCATTCTTTTGGGTTTTTTAAATTTATTTGAAAGAAGAATGGCACTGACCAAGGCACAGTCAAAAGGACATCTCCTATTTTATTATGTATTTGGGGTCTTTTTTACATCAGTATATTTTCAATTTGACATACAGCTAAAGCTCATTTGCTCTATTTCCATGTATCTGTTGTCAGTATGTAATATACAAAATAAAAACTTTCTTTTTTACAAAACATGACTTACTTCTTTTAGGGGACAGCTTTAGATTCTCTTGGCCAGAAAAGACCGTTTCATTTGATTGTGAATCAATTCTTTTCAAGAAAAAAAAGTGACAGCACATTTTTAATTGGTTGCAATTAAATGTGATGAGTGTTAAGTGCACGATGAGTTATTCAATGTTTTAAGAGTAACATTCTGGTAAAAAAATCCCTCGTTTAAAAGATTTCATATTTAAGATCTATTTCATGTTCATTATTTTTCCTTTTGCACATGATTTTTCCCTTTGAAACATTCATGAGATATAGGCTATATTTATCATTTACAGATAAAGCAAAAGAAAATATTATTTATGTAAAAAGACCTTTTAGTACTGTGAAAACATTGTACAACAGAAGGAAGTGTACTTGATGATCATTCAACACTTTCTTAAATGTAAACATGACATTCTCTTAATCTATATCAGTGTAATCAAAGATGAAAACATAAGACTACCTACCATTATGTGGTTTGTATGTGAATGTGTAGGAACAATACTGGTTGCTTTGAGGACATTCCAAATTCAGTGTGGCAGTTACAGATGATGTGAGGTCTTCACAGAGTGCAAATGGAGGGACATGATAAGTGATGATCCTTTTGTATAAGATGTCAGATTTTCCAGGTGTAATAGTCTCTGATTTCCACTGACCATAATTGTCATCGTCATAAGTCCACAAAGACAAAATATTTTCCTAAAACATAAATAAAATTGCATAGTTTATTGCAAAGATGGCATTATTAACACAGGGATGTAAATGGCAAATGAAAAAAAAAACTGAAAGTCTCTGAAATGTGAAACTTTCAGACATTGAACACCTCCTGTACCGTATTTAATCTCACACTTACAATAACAGCACCATGCAATGCCATCTTTCCTTCTCAACCTTCCTGATATAACTAGAAAGGAATTCATCATTACGATCTTACGTTGACAGCCAGTTTGTTCTTAAGCATAGAACTTAGGATCTAGATCAATCACATCTACTGATGAATCCGGATCATTAAACCTAAACTTTTGACAGGTCATCCCCATTTTGTTAAATTGTCTAGATCTACATTCTGGAGCTAGCTTACCTTTGACCTAGATCTACAGTTAGTTGTTTTGAAGATTTGCTTGTTATTAAAACAGTTTTAGCAACATTTTAAATCAATTCTGATTCTATTAACTAGGCTACCAATTAGTTCTAGCAATCTAACTCTAGCTCTACCAAAGTTATTTTTAAAAAAATGGGTGTGACAAATTCTAGACCTAATAATCCAAATCTAGTCTTGTTGTTTCTAGGTCTCTAGATAACAATTAGACTTAGATCTAGATATATCTTATCTAGATTTTACTAGAATTGAATCCAGATCTATCATAAATAGCCTGTCTGTATAGTATCTAAATCTAAGAAGAATCTAAAACCAGACTAGAAGAATCTAGATCAACAACATGTGCCTTATTTTCAAGATCTCTCTATCCGACTAGAGTCTAGATCTTAAATTCTCTGGAACGCCGAGCAAGAAATAATTTAAATCTGTTTATCTATTTATACGCTGATATACTAACCCAAACTATGACCTAGGGAAAACTACGGCTAGATCTAGGACTGTCAAGCCGTCATAATAATAGTCTAGATCTAGATCTTACAGACCTAGAATCTAGGTCCCTTCCTCAAGCAGATCGATCTTAATCTTGTCTAGCTCTAGATCTAGATTAGACTATTAAATCACAATAACCCACAAATAGGATTATAACATAAATCGCAAATAACGCATTAGGAAATTTAAAATGACTTAGCTTCGATTTTCCAGGAATGAAAAGAATGAAAAATTGTTGACCGCAGGTCACATTTATAACTGAACCATACGACTGGAGAGAGTTAAGTCAGTGCATCTCAACATTGTCTAAATCTATACCAAAAAACTTTCGTGAAAGGTTATTTTCACAACAAATGTGTTAGTAGAATTCAGACTGAAAAATCTGAAGGAAGTAAAGAAGGTTCCGATTTTTAAATTTGAAATCTTCTCGTGTGAGTACTAGGGCCTCACGGATCAGTGTGGAAATTGTAGTTTCGTCGTGAAAGTGAAAATAAAGCAGCGTGCTTCTGCTGATGATTAGTATAAAAATCAGCGATGGGCCTTGAGTCGGGAATTTTATCCTGTTGTGCTAAACTATCTCACCTATTCATAACAGCAAACATAGAAGTAATTTTGTAAAAGGGAAGAAAAGGAAGCTTAAGAGAAAAATATGTTAAAAAAGTAGAAAACCCTCAAATAATCTGAAATCAGAGGAAAACTGAAAGATTTACATCCCTGTAAACAATACGAAAATATACATTGAAAGACCATGTTACATTTACAAATGATACCCTGTAGCTCTGACAAATGTTGTAAATACTACATATATTCCAACCTGCCCTAACGGCCACCTATCCAAAACAACCACCAGCCATCAACTCCCTTGCATTTTCCCTATATTTTGACTCTCTCCGTAGCAACCACCTGTCCAACACGGCCATGCCCACCTTACTTGACAGATCAAATGGCATCATAACATGTCCATGACGACCTTTTATATTGATACAGCCTTACGTTATTGGCTCCACCCCACCACTTCATTGCTAGATCAACGCTTGTACTGTTGGTTCACAACCAATCATTACCATTACCATCAGCCAGTGTCTCAAGAGAATTGAAGTATGGACGGCTGGTCGAGATGACCAGATTGATGCTCTAGACTTCACCTCATTACCGTGCCTGGCCGTCAGGCATTTTTGTGCAAAAACATGTGACAAATGGATTGTATTGCCTATTGTGAAAAAATAGCTCCACACTCCTCTTGGTTGCAATCCTATGAACACTACCGTTGACTGCTGACTAGAGCGGCCTATGAAACTCTCATATTAAGTCACAAAGGCCTGGTTTACATGTCTACGTGCTTTGATGTCACCGGCATTGACAATCACTGTCTGTGTTGAAAAACCCTGATTAACTAATCATCTTGTATTGTTGTCTACATGTTTTGCACAGATTCAACATCCTACTTATCATGTTGTAACCTAGATAAAGACAAACATTGAGGCAAGGGGCATGTTGGAAGTGAAGGTAATGACATAAGATAATATGAAAGCCCCATAGGAAAAAAGACAGAGACAAATACAAGGAATAGGCACAAAATCCTCCGCCACCATGGGGATCGGGCCCACAACCTCTGTGTAGGCACCCATCGCCTCGCCATGAAAAAAAGTGTGATACCAACCATGCTTACTATGCAGGCATAGTTAGCTTGGTTGGCAGCACTTTTCATAGTGAGGCGATAGGTACCGACGCAGAGGTCGCGGGTTTGTGCCCATGGTGGCCAGGATCTTTTATGCCTATTCCTTATATTTGTCTCGTCTTTGTTCCTATGAGGCTTTCATATTATCTTATGTCATTACCTTCACTTATCATGTTGTAGTAGCATTGCCTTACATGGTCATCTTACCTCCCAAAAGATGGGTGTAAAATATCGACTGGTACACATTCTCCATCGACTCAGAAGGAAATGGTTTTCTTTTAATTAGACAAATTCTATCCACCCATATTATAACCTGCCCAGAATGACAAGGTGAAGTGTACTTTTATGTTACTTCATCTTAAAAGAAAAGACAACTTCATTGCATGACTAATTAAAAAACTTAACAATAATGAAAGCCTCTCTTTCTTTCAATCAAGAAATAAAAGTAGAACAAGCATTTAAACTACCTTCTTCAATCTCTGGTCCACATTCGGTAGTAAATATATCAATGGAACCTCCTTCAGAAGCTGACACACAAGGTCGACTCAGCTTATGAATGGCTAGGGTTGTTTTCTCACCTGAAACAAAAATACAAACATTTGTTAACAAAAAACACCCTCATTGAGACAAAAGTCTTTTTTTATTAAATTAATAAATTTAGAATACATCAATACCCATAAAAACAGACAATTTTCACATGAAGTGTACAAAAATAGTAATAAACTGATGGGCAACCTCCATTAAAAAATTATCGACAGTACTACCAGAGACTTGTTGAAAGCCCTTCACTGGCTTCCAGTAAGGATCGATTACAAAATTTATCTTTTTTGTTACAAATCATTGCAGTCTGCTGCCCCTATCAACATTCAAGATCTGCTCTTCCCATATGAACCGACTCATGCGTTAAGATCTGAAAATGCTAAATTATTGACAATTCCAAAAATCCACTTGAAACATTTCGGAGATAGAAGTTTTGGCAAAATTGGACCACTAATATGGAATGATTTACCTCCATTTGTGAGACTTGCAACCAGTCTTGAAATCTTAAAAAAACTCCTAAAAAGCACATCATTTTTAGGAAGTACCTTCTGTAAATGATTCAATTGAAATGTATACGATGCCCAATTTTAATACTGCCTTATTAGTGTGAATGTGTTTGGAATGCAACATTGAAATTTGAATGTATCTTTTGTAAGTATATTTCAACTGGTATTGTAAAGCACCTTGAGGTTCCAGCGAAAGGCGTTATAAAAATGCTCTACTATCACTACTTTTTACTTGCATTATAAAGAAGAATGCCGACTTACTTGCATTTCTGACAACATGACTTATGGCATGTAAAGATCCATTGAATGTTCCTTGATGACTCACAATTGTCACAATTACACCAAGACATACTTTCGTTGTGTCAAATTTGCGTGCCGATGTATATTTATCATTGCACTGTGACAAGCATCTCTCTGAAAGAATGTATTAAATAGTTCTTCCATCATAAAAAAAGAATAAGTATATCAGGAAAGCCGTTAAATTTTCTTACTAATGACAAATAGATTTACAAAATCAACAGGTTAAGATCATTGTAGAACTTTCAATATAAATTAAGATTCTGTGATCCTACGGATAATATTAAGTATCAGTCACATAGCAATAGGAAATTCAACTTTTTTTAAAAGACAGAAAAAAAAATGTGATCACCAAGGTATGTATAAAATTAAAAGAACTAATCCAATTGTTACATCAGAGTCATAACTCCTATAACTTTTTTTTATGGCAGTTATTCTTTTACCTCTATATGGAGATGGTAAATGTTGCGCCATTTTTCAAGAACACTTTGAATGTTGTCACTCTCATGTTTCTTTGTTTTAATTCGTTCGGTCCTCAAGTAAGGAATTCTGACAAAATAAATATATATATATATATATACATTATATAAAAACAATCATATAGGTTCAAAGTCTGTTTTGAAACGATTGTATCTGAGTATTTCCACATCTCTTATATGGGTACAGCAACGTCAAATTTAAAAGTATGTGAATCATAAATGATAATAGATGATTTGACAATGTACATCAGTATCAGTACAGATAAGAATGACATGCACAAATGTGACATTCAGGTTTTGTAAATAAAATAAAATGGAAGGACACACGTAATATTTAGATATTACAAAAGCAAAATGTAAAATTACAATAATCAATGGATGAAAACAAATAAGTTTGGTACAGCTGTTACTTCTTGTCATTTTTCATTTTTGGCTCTCATAAGAAATGAATATTGAGTGTGTGTGAAATTTAGACTGACCCATTAGCCATCCCTTGCAGTCTTTGAAAAAAGTTAACTATTTTTGCCAGTCGCAGAGTGGGTTCTATCGTTACTAGGTTTAATAATATGACTTGGATATTCCGTTGTTTCACAGATAATAAAATGACACAGTAATTAGAGTAGATTGTAAACTTGACATAGTTCCTTAAAAGATTTACAGAGGTTTCAGTAAATAGCCAGTATATGCTATAGATGGAATACCAATGAGCAGTGCAGGCATAAAACACATCAATATAAAAATCAGGTGACTGTTCAGGCAATGTCTAAGACCAGGAATGAGTACCTTGCAGGCCAAGTGAGTGAACAGCTAACAAGACCTCATACAAAGCACCACTGCAGAAGGGTTAATAAAGGAAATCAACAACACCAAATACTTACTTTATGTCTTGCATATTTTTACTGATGACATATTCCTTGTCATAGATACCCGTCATGACAATCTTTGCCAACCAATCCATTTGGATGTATCAGTTCTTTGTTTTCGGCATCAGTACAGATAATAACGCTTACAACTTTGTCATTCAGGTTTAATAACTGAAATAAAATGGAAGAGCATGTTTAACATTTAGACATATCTAAATATAATGCATAATCAGTGTAGATGACTTTTACAACTGCTTACTTTTCAATTTTGACAGTACTGTATTAGAATGGTTTAGATCTTATTTGACTCAACTGGTTATGATTGACAATAAATTTAAATCACAATCTTTCAACTTGAAGTTTGGCGTCCCTCAGAGTTCAGTTTTAGGACCTTTCTTATACACACTATTCATGCAGCCATTAAGCAATATTAGTAATAGCTTTGAACTTGACCACCTATGTATACAGACGATACTCAGATTTATTTCCCTTCGGTCTCTAATAATGAACAGGATGTTTTATGCGAAGTTGAAAATTGTGTCTGTGTGATAAAAGACTGGATGACAAACAATAAATTGAAACTCAATGAAGACAAAACCGAAATAATAAAATTCCAAAGAAAAGCATTGAATAACAGTATTGTGTGTGAGTCTATAAATATAACTGGCACTCAAGTTAGCATGTCTGCTGATAAGGTTAAGTAACTTAGAGTGATTCTTGACAAAGTACTTAAAATGAAAAACCATGTCATTCGTGTCATAAAAACATGTAATTACCATCTTCGTAATATTGGCAGAATAAGACCATTGCTTGATCTAGAAACAACTTAAGTCTTAATGTCATCTTTTATTTTAAGTAGGATTGATTATCGTAACGCTCTTTTGGATGCTGTCTGAAATATATGATTGAAAGATTATAGAAAGTCCAGAATAAGGCAGCAAGATTGATCACTTTAACTAAAACATCTGACCATATTACACCCGTATTAAAAGATCTCCATTGGCTGCCAGTCAAATTTATGTCATGCTTATAAATGCTTTCACAACATGTCTCCTGCCTACCTCAAAGAACTATAAGAAATGTACAAACCTGTCAGATCATTGAGATCTTTTGATGCCCTTTTAATGTCTGTTATCTGTAAATCCTCTGCCTTTCATAATAAATCCTTTATCATGGTAGTTCTTGTCTTATGGAACAGCCTTAGTTTTAAAACTAGATCAAGCCCATCTTTTAATTCTTTCAAAATAAATCTAGAGAATAAATTATTCACTGTTGCATTTTTTACACTTTTCAAGCGGGTCCCGTACATTTGCATGCCACTGGTCACTCTAAGCACACCTACGCTAATGGCGGGTCCCATACATTTGCATCACTTCCAGTCTTCCAGTAAGACAAAGCGTTAGTGGCGGGTCCTGTATAACTGCACTCCAATATACCCAAAGACGGGTTTGGGAATGCCTCTATTCTGACCAATTACGCTGATCAACCCACACCACACCAAACAGAGAAAGTCTATTATTCTAAAGTAGTAAAAGTGATAGTTCATTTCCGAGTCTAACACACACTCGATATATTTCTTATAACGAGATAAAACAACACACAAGAGCTCTAACTCAAATGAAGGCTGCTGACCCTCTGCAAAGTGGACAAAACCAAAGACTCTTGTCTTTGTATGACCGATGCGACTTCTGGACAGATGCCAATTAATTAGTAAGATATAGTGATTGATATAAGTAAAAGATATCAGTGGCCAATCACATTGTACATCTAAGGTCAGCTTGAACGGAGGGCGTGACCTTCAGTCAATAGAAAGCAACCATGTTCAAGGTTGACCAATCAGGGGGAGCATTGTGTTGATGGTTAAATCGCCAACCGTCACATACGTCAGAATAGATCTCCACCTCTTTTTCACATAAGAATGAAGAGATTAGAGTGTTGAAAGTACAAGGAAAATCAAGCTTTCATCTGAGTTCAGCGACCAACAACAAAGGAATTTTGATCTCTCAAACAGGTCCATGTCACATGTTGTTATGAGGCCTGCTCTGTTGATGAACATTGCTCGATGGGTCGTTGCACCAATGGCTCTATTAGTATTAGTTTCGTTCAGCACTATTTAGTGTTTATTTGTTTCTATGTCTCCTTGTTGCTTATGAAGGTTGGGCACACTGAAAATTTCTCGGTGCTGACCCGTTTTCTATCTTTTAGTATTATACCTTTCATATTCCTCTTCATTAGTAATGGGCCAATTGCAGTATTATTTCTTTTCATGTGTAATAAAAGTAGGTTGTAATAAATGTTATTGTTAACAAACAATGCAATAGAAACACGATGCCAATAACAATGTCAAAATGAATTGCCCGCTTTGTCACCTTACTCAACAAAGATAAAAAAAAACTATCGCCATAATCACAGGCACGTCGTGGCCAAAGCGCGGCAGCCTCGTCAGCGGGCAAGAAAACTATCGGTGCCACGTGCGGAAGCCTCATACACAACGGAACGAGATTATTGAGAGATATTGAGGTCAGCCGGCAGGTTAGCCTTACAAGAGTTAAAACTTTTATATTTAATATATTTATGATGTTATATAAACATGAATTATTTTAAGGATGTATTTTTGTAAAGATTTAATCGTATAATTTAGATGTTGTCACAATGTGTAATCCATTTACTTTGTAAAGCGTTTCTGAGCACCTTTTGGTGGTAGTTAGCGCTATATCAGAAATGGCGCTATATCAGACCTTGTCGCCATCTCTGATAAAAAACCTTGAACTTCATTGCCCCCTTTAAAATTTCAAAATAGTATTACGTAAGAGCATTACATTTAAATACAAGTACAAGAAATATAAAGAAGAGGGCCACAATAAAAAAATAAAAAACCCAATGTTATCAGACATGCCAACTTTTTATAATCAAAATTCAAGAGAGATCTGCATCACTATCATCATAGTCCTGTAGTAGTACATTGCTGGACTGGCAAGACAGCGTTTTGGAATTTGAGTCCTGCATGGTAACTACCTATATCTTAGGGTTTATTTTCAAAAGTATATCAAGCCATTATAGTCTTGCAGACTATTCATCTCTGATTCTATATAAACATGAGTGAAATTTTCACAGGTGCCATGTGACTGTTGTGCAAGTAACATCCCATAGCAGTTGTTAAAAACATCAGCCCCCTCCCTCCCCCTGATAGGCTCTAGCCAAATAATTACTAATTACTCAAACACACACACACAAACAATAAAAAAAACAACCCAAAAACAGACGAAAACCAGTGAATCATCTCTTCTTTTCGTTTATCTTCATTTCTTTACATTCAAATCCATCTCTTCTCACCAAACATTCTTCATCCTCTTTTATCAGTCACTAATTTCCATCATATTTTCATGTTTTCTTACTCACTTTCTTCCATGGCATTTTACTTTGCAGTCACTTTACTTCCCTCCAGAACATTTTAATACAACTACAATATTCCCTAATGTTCTCTTCAAGAACGCCACCCCCCTTCCTCTCTCTCTCTCTCTATCTATCTACCTCAACAATGGCTACCTATAGTGCAACGCTCTTGGAATCAAAACTCCTAATCCAAGCTAAATAATTGTAATTCGTTTTTTTAAATGGCAACATATGTGAGTTATCTCCCTTTACGGGCGTGATTCGCGAAGGGCATGGACGTCAGTTGAACTTGATTGTTTGTTTTATTGAAGTTTACCCCTCTAACATATACATTGATCTCAGGTGAAAGTAAACACCAAGATTAAAGATTAGATAAAAGAGGAAAAGGAAAAGATGAAGAACCTACCAGTAGCTCCCGCTATCCACCCACGTTGGAATTGAGTCTCGGATATTAAAAGAAAAGCTCAAATCAAAGTAGCTTCACTTCATTAATTCAAGTCAAGCCCGAAACTTTCTATCAAGCATACGTGACTCGCCCTAAAGTAACAACATGCTACCGTGAAAAAAAAAAATCAATGCTCATGTAGTATTGTTATTTGTAGCCCACGTGTAGTATTGCATGTAGCATTGATCAGGATGATGTATAGCAATCTTGCATTGTAGACCCTATGTGAGAGTGTGTATTTATATGTATGTGTGTGTGTGTGTGTGACTACTGTGTGAGAGAGAGAGAGAGAGAGAGAGAGAGAGAGAGAGAGAGAGAGAGAGAGAGAGAGAGAGAGAGAGAGAGAGAGAGAGAGAGAGAGAGCTTGCCTGTCTTTCTTATAAGCACGGAGTGTCCTGCCTGTATGGGCTTTAACCAACCGATTTGAAAATGGCAAAACTAATCGTAAAATAGTAAATGAGGTATAATTCTAGAAAACAACAAAAAAGCGCACGAATTAACTTGAAATCTTGAATATTAAAGGTTTGTACATGTACTACTCCTACTACCGGTACCATTAAAAACTATTACTAGGCTTACCACACCAGTATGACTAATTTTACTCTCTCTCTCTCTCTCTCTCTCTCTCTCTCTCTCTCTCTCTCTCTCTCTCTCTCTCTCTCTCTCCTTTCCCTTCCTTTGTGTCTCTCTCATTAAACGGCGATAAATGATACCGAAATGACTCTGTCTCTGTCTCTCTCTCTGTCTCTGTCTCTCTCTCTCTGTCTCTCTCTCTCTCTCTCTCTGTTTGGGACATCCGTCCTAATTAGACTTAGACCCCATGTTTTCCCGGACGGCTGGTGCTTGTGTGTGTATAAAAATGAGACAAAAACACGGAGGAACTCCTCGGTGCCAAAAAACAATTGCCGATGGCTATTCAGCCAATGAAATTAGGATAGGCCTGCAGGCAACAGGTGAGAGGTTGGTCCGGTGGAAACGGTGTCGGCTCAGGCCTTGTCTGCGAGAACGACTGGTGTTGAGCCATTTCCCCCTGAAACATTGACTCCCTTGCGGCCACTTAAAAATCTCGGAAGTCTCATCTGAAATTCTTTTAAAATCTCATTTGAAAATTCCGGAGGTCCTTTCGACGTGTCAAAAAACCCGGAAATCCGGGAAAAACCGGAAATTCCCCATCTCTGACTATATCAGGGATGGGGACAAGCCTTGAAAAAAAACTCTGAACTTTATTGCCCCTTTAAAAAATTCAAAATAATATTACGTAAGAGCATTACATTTAAATACATATACAAGAAAAGGCCGCAATATAAATAAAAACCCAATGCTATCAGATATGCCAACTGTTGAGAACCAAAATTCTAGAGGGTTTTTTCCCCTCATTCTGTGCACATTAAAGATCCCTTGGCTGTTACAGGGCAATTTTTTTTTTAATTCTACCAAAACCCCGAGATCACCTTAGTTGTAATGTGGGTAAATCAATTCAAACCAATAGAGATCTGTATCATTTCGTCAGAGTCCTGTATATATATCTATGGGTTTATTTTCAAAGGTATATTAAGCAAGTATAGTTTTGCAGTTCTGATTCCATAAAACATGAGTGAAAAATTCACAGGCGCCCTGTGCACATTGTGCAAGTTACAGACCCCCATAGCAGTTATTAAAAGGTGTGCCCCTCCCTGCCCGTAATAGACTCTAGCCAAATAATTACACCCATACACATTACAAAATAAACAACAACCCAAAAACAGACAAAAACAAGTACTCATCTCTTCTTTTCGTTTATCTTCATTTCTTTATATTCAAAGCCATCTTTTCTCATCAAACATTCTTCATCCTCATTTATCGCAGCCACTAATTTTCCATAATGTTTGTTCATGTTTTCTTACTCACTTTCTTCCATGGTTCTTTACTCTGTAGTCACTTTATTTCCCTCCAGAACACTTTACTACAACTACAATATTCCCTAATGTTCTCTTCAAGCCCTTGCCCCCCCCCCTCCATCTCTTTTCTCAACGATAGCTGCCTATAATGCAATACTAATGCCTGCCACTCTTGGAATGAAAAATCCTAATCGAAGCTAAAAAATAGTATTTTTTTTAAACAATGTCAATATGTATGAGTTATCTCCCTTTATGGGGCGTGCTTGGTAAATGGCATGGATGTCAGTTGGACTTGGTTTTTATTGAATTTTTACCCCCCTCTAACACATACATTGATCTCAGGTGATAGAAAACAAAAATATTAAAGATAAATAAAAGAGAAAAAAGGAAAAATAAGAAGAACCTACCAGTAGTACCCGCTATCCACCCACGTTGGATTTGAGTCTCGGATATTAACAGGTCTACGCTAAATCAAAAGTAGCTTCACTTCATTAGTTCAAGTCAAGCCCGAAACTTTCTACCAAGTGCATGTCACTAGCCCTTAAGTAATAACATGCGCTGACCTTGAAAAAAATCAATACTCATGAAGTATTGTAGTCCACTGGTAGTATTGTATGTAGCCCACATATAATATTAACACAATACTACAGGTGTCTAATTGGTCAGGATGCTGTATAGTAATATTGTAGACTGTGAGCATGTGTCTATATGTGTGTGTGTGAGAGAGAGAGAGAGAGAGAGAGAGAGAGAGAGAGAGAGAGAGAGAGAGAGAGAGAGAGAGAGAGAGAGAGAGAGAGAGAGAGAGAGAGAGAGAGAGATTGGTCTTTCTTATACGCAGGAGCAGACTGAAAATCCTTAAAAATCTCGGAAGTCTCATCTGAAAATCTTTAAAAATCTCGGAAGTCTCATCTGAAAATCCCGGAGGTCCTTTCCATGTGTCAAAAAACCAGAAACCCTGGAAAATCCCTATCCCTACTATATAAATACTTATTACTATTATTTGAGTCTAGGTATTCACTTTATATGTTCTTTGAAGCTTAATTATCAGACTACCGTTAAAATGGGACAGAAACCTAAGGATTACCAGAATAAAAATACTCTCTTCTTACTTTCAATTCCATAAAATCCTTCTCCTGGTATTTTTCCCAGGTCGATTCTCACCACTATATCTGAACTTTTGAAAGCTTATGCATTTTGTTATCTCCACAGACGGCATATCACTTTCAAGTTGGTGACCTAAGAAGAAAAAAAAAAAAGTACTAACATTAAGGTCATGTGATAGAAATTTTCATTTATAATGTCAATAATACACGTTAAGTGTAATTTTATTAGTAAGAAAGAGAACAAAACGTGTGTATGTTTTTTTCCTGTACACAGCATCTAATATGAATTGATTTTTATGATTAATGGCTGAAAAAAAATAGAACGTGATGAATATGTCTCAAATATAACAAACTTGATAAAGCAAGAACAATTGTGCAAATATTGAATTATCAGCTAGACCATGTCCATGAATAGCATAATTTATAAATGCATATAAGCCTAATAATTGTCAATTGCATAAGACTTAGTAAGACATATCATGATTATTGGAATAAGTTGAACAACACAAATCAGTTACATTTTCCATTAGACTTTTGTCTTCTTTTGATTTGGAAGTCTCAGAAATGTCAATTTTATCCATATTGCTTTAGTTTGACACTTGTCCGTTAATCAAAAGGTTTGTTGACATTGATACAATAAAGAGTTTCCATCAGTTTTACTCTCTTACTCCTTAAAATTTTCATGAAATATTATCTGAGGCAGTTGAATAGTTTTAAAGATAAGATTAAAACAAAAACAAACAAAAATTCCTTCAAGGCCACAGCCTATAAAACTGGAGCATATCCCTGTTTCTGTAATGTGAGATGGAAAAGTTGATAATAATCCCCTCTAGACAGGATACAATACTGGCACAGATTTTTACTCTAGGCTAGTGCATGTACCCATTTACACCTCGATCTAGTAGAGAAAATGTGTGTTAAGTGTTTTTCCCAAGGAAGACAATGTCGACCTAACTTTGCTAGGATTTGAACCGGTGATCTCATGGTCCAGGGTTACCACTCATTTTCAGAAATAAATTCCAAAAATTTTCCAAGATTTTCCCATGCAAACATCAAATTTTCAAAGGAGGGAGAACTGAAATTTATGGTCTATACAGGCTTTAACAAACAACTTGAAATCGGGTGAAGCGCAACAAAGGTAAAACTAAAGGTAAAATCGTAAATGAGACGAAATTCTAAAACGATATTACGCTTGAGTGGTAAAGAACGGCAAGTCTGACGATGTCTGACAAATTGATAGCCTAGTTGTTCAGGTGACGATTTGAGAAAGAGCGAATAATGGCAAACAACAGCACCACTAAATGGCCACATCAGTTGTGCTCTGTGTGAAATCTCATCCAGAGATAAAAATATGATCGCAATATTTCATATAAATTCCAAGACTTTTCCAAGGCTTTAAGGGAATTGTTAAATTTCCAAGACTTTTCGAAGTCTTAACTTATTCCAACCAAATTCCAAGACTTTTCCAAGATGAATGGGAACCCTGTAAGTCTGACGGCAATCAACGCCGCATTCTTTAAAGATAAACATAGAACCCTAACTGTAGCATATGCTTTAAAAATGGTGGTTATTTTTACAATTGCGTTGAGACGATGCAACTTGATATTACTCACCAGGGGTTAGAACATTTGGAGAATGTATCTCTTTTTTCACTGCTTTTCCTCGAGCTGATCTCCCTCGAGACCCATGAAAAGACTAAAAACAAATAAATAAATAAACAATATTACTTTTGTTTGTGTCATAAAATAAATACTCTTTTCTCACTGAAGACATAATAATAATTCAAGGAAAATTTCAAGAGGACGAACAAACAATAGATTAAATGTTAAACATAACGTGATATTACATGATATGACATATTTCGAGGCAACAATATATTTTAAAAAATTATAATTTAAAAGCTTGAAAGTACTTTTCATGCCTAATACTGATTTCAATGATACTATTGTCATTAAGGGTGACGTTAACTGAAACCCTCATCTAACAATATGATAAGGAGAAACGATCAGATCTAAGCACGTATGCAGCTTGTCGGCTTGAAAGGCCGATTATATAATAGAATTTGATGTTTCTACAATTTTCAATTAACTTGTTTGCCTGTTTTACATAGATTGGTGTAACATCAACTCTGGGACTGGAAGTAGATATCATGTGAAAAAGGGAATCTATTATCCCATGTATGTTGGAAGATATCTAAAAATAGTCAATCTAGTAATAAATGTGAGCCATTTGTTTACCTGTGCATTTTGATTGGTTGATGCAATGGAATGTCTCAAAATTCCCGTTATAACATTATCATAGCCACTGAAATATTAGCTTAACTACATTTAACAGCAAAACGATCGTTCACTTTTTAAAGACAAAATATGATTACAACAGATTCTTGTAAGTTGTTGTATGGAACAAACAGCATATGTCTTTTTATTATGATCCAATAAGAAATTGAAATAAACACAAAGCTTCTTCACTGAAACTTTTGTTGTTTTACACATAGTGCGGACTTTATGTAAATTTTATGTTGATGTAAAATGAAGTATGTGATTGGTAAAGTTGAAAATTATTTTTATTTAATAAAGGGAATCATTTTCATCGCTGTTTATGAACAATTTGAGTGACAATACTTCAATGATTAATCAAGTATGCTTTGCCTCTGCCCCAAAAATGGGATATCAACCGAACTGGAGGTAAGGAGGTGAATCTAGATATATCTAGATCTATATAATATACAAAAATTTGGTATCCTTAAAAGTGGGGATGTTAGACGGACGGATGTTAGATGGAGACCACAGTATATGGTACAGTTTATGAGGACACATGTCTCAAGAAGTATATGTGTTTATTCGGACACTGATATTAAATGAACACTGTATAGTCAGAACAATATATAGAGATCTAGAGTCTAGATATAGTCTATAATCAGATGCTAGAATCAGGCCTAGCTATGTCCGAATGAACTTTTATCGGCACTCCTTCAGAATTGATGTCCCATTAGAATGAATAACTAAAAAAGTGGATGGGTGGTTTTTTAATTCATATCCTAAATACTGCTAATGATCAGGTATTTATAAGTATTTTAATAAGTATTCTATCTTAGACTTATATTCTCTCCCCCCTGGAACTAGTGAAGGAAACCCAACCAACCCACCCCCATTTTTCTGACTGGGTTTCACTTCTATCCCATGAAAGAAAAAAACGAAAATTTGGTGATGGTATTCCTATCTGGCCAACTATTCCTGTTGTCACCAGGACATCAATTGTTGTACAGCAGTGACCCCTAAATGCCCGGCGCTTGGGAAGCAGAAAAAAACAGACATTTAGGTGAAAATAGGTCGGGGGCAACAATTTGGAGGTAGGCCCATTTCTGTGAAGTTGAGTTTCCCTAGTGACTAATGAATTTCATCCAGGATTTGAAGCTTCTTTTGTAATATCATTTCCTGGTTTATTCTTTTTTTCTCTCAAGATGTAGATCTGCAGGTAGCTGTGCAAAATTCAAGTTGTTGCTATGGAGGCTAAGAGAAAAGGATCTGATCAGTGTTTCTCCATTAACTGGCATAACCCATACAACATTCACATGACTTATTTAATCACGAGACCTATGACTTAAGTAATATAAATGCAAGTTTGGATGAGAAAAACTGGATACAGAAAGCCTCATCCAACGGGACCAACGTGTGAATAAAGTAACACGATCTTACAACTCCTTCAATTCATAATCCTCATGTTAAAATTAAGACAACAGACAGACAAGGATAAAGATTCATAACTAGATCTAGATCGTTTGTTTTGGAAAAGTCATCAGCTGTACGAAAAATTTAACGCAAGAAAAGGGACACCTGTAAACCATTAAGCTTTGTAACGCTGAGGTAGTGAGCGCGCAGATGGATTGACTGTCTCTCGCTATGAAGACACGAAGTCACATTGGATATGGCCAATAGGGCAATAAAACTGTTCACACCTTGTCCCTCGATTGTGATGAATGCCAGGTCTGAAGGCGCCGCGTGATTGCATGCCACTTACATCAAGAAAGAGATGTGGGCGGAGTCCGGAAGACTTCAATTCTAATTGCCCGATGACAAACCAGTAATCCAATGGGACAAAGGATGTGCTGTACATTGGGTGGAGTTATGAAGAGAAGATTGGTGAATGTTTAGTAGCCAACATGTTTTAGGGCCTATGTTGGATAGGTAACAAAGGGTGGTTGCAATGCATGGCACATTGTTGACAGGCACAAGCTCTATGAGATTAGCGATCGGATTACATACATGTATGATAAAGAAAAACAGAATATTCAATCATTTAGGGACGTATATTTTATGATACTTTGGAGAAAAAGATACCTGCAGTTACCGTTGAGACCGGGCATTTAGGCGAAAATTTTCATATTGAAACGGGCATTTAGAGGGGCAAATTACATAGAAAAAATCGGTTTCTCTGAGATTTCCGGCATTTAGACGGAACAGACAGTTAGGCAGCGGGCATTTAGGCAGTTACTACTGTATTATAAGGAGTACAAGTACCCATTTATCTTTAAACCCTCCCAATTATATATTATCTTGGCAACACTGCAGTTTACTCGATAGCTTAGTAAGGTTGGTAGATTTACTACGGCATTTTATTTTGGTTTATATTGACTAACCCTTAACCTCAAAGTTAGCCTAAACCCTTTTTCCTCAAGGTTTCACATGTTTCTAAGGAAACTCCAGTCCGGCCTTATCTTTTATTATCTAGATCTAGATTTAAATGTATTTCTATATCGTCGTTCTGCTTATATCATGGTGTTCCGAATTACACTGTCATTGTAAAGCACCTCTAAGCCTACATCTACACTGTTAAATATAATAGTGTTAATATTGTATAGAATCTAGATATATATATATATATATATATATATATATATATATATATATATATATAATATATATATTATATATATCTAGATTCTAGATCTCTAGAAAATCCAGGCGCAAGAGGTCTAGAATCCAGATCGAGATCTACTCATTCTTACCTTTGGTTTCATATCTTTCAGCGAAAAAGACCAAAATCTAGGTCTAAAACTGCATCCGATTTAATATAGACTTAGATCTAGATCTATGTATCTAACATAGATTATGTACAGAAACTATGCATCATATGTGAACAAACTCTTCGCAAGTGGTCTTCCCACAAGTCGATGATCTTCCCTAAAATGGCTGGTCGGGATTTTCCTGTCCACCGTTGGTTTCCTATTTTTGGAAATTATCGAATTTCCGACGATTCGTTGCAAAGTTCGTACCATCGTGAGGTAGCGTTCAGTAAGAAATCTTTTGCCAGGCCGCCCGGCAATTCTAGCTTTTTGATTGGTGAAAAACTCCGTATCTAAACTATTCGCCTATTAAAATATTACGATTCAAGGCAGCTTCACACAGTGTCTACCAATTGAAGACTAACCTGTCATAGAGGAAAACCCATTCTGATATTGAAGATTGGGTCATAGTTCACATTCATGTTCGACTCTGTTTAGGTTAAATTTGATCATGTTTTGCGTTTTGATAGACACAAAATCCTATGGGTTAGAGGGACTTAAGAGTCATTTTATTCAGTAGACAAACCGTAGGCTATCAAATACTTGTATATAAATAGATCCTCAGTGGATTGGTGTCAGTATAACCTAGACTCTACGTATAACATACTATAAGTGAAAACATAAACCATAAACATAACCACAACATGGAAACTGACTTGTCAATCGTTCATCTTCTGCTCTCTCCTCTTCAGATCGTCTTTTTCGTTTTTATTGTCATTGTTGTCTTCACTCGCTTATCCTCGTCATTTTTCTTCTATCTCTTTTAGATCTTTATCCCCTCGTTTTACCTTTCTCGTCTTTTCAGTTTTTGTCATATTTCTTCCATTTTTTCGTCTTCTCCGTCTTTGTTCAATTCTTTCGTCTTCTCTGTCTTTGCTGTCTATGTTCAATAATTTTGTCTCCTCCGTCTTTCTTCAATTTTTTTGTCTTTTGGTCTTTTTCACCTTCTCCGTCTTTCTTGAAATTTTTCATCTCTCTATCTTTGCCGTCTTTCTGCACGTCTTTCATCTTCTCCATCTCTGTTGATTTTCTTCGATTTTTTCAGCTTTATCGCCTTCCTCCAATTTTTTCGTCTTCTCCGTTTTGTTTTGTCGTCTTTCTTCAATTCTTTTGTCATTACCGTCTTTCTTCAATTTTTTCGCCTTCTCGATCTTTCTTCAATTTTTTCATCTTCTCCGCCACTGTCGATTTTCTTTAGTTTTTTGTCTTCTCCGTCCTTCTTCAATTTTTTTCGCCTTCTCAGTCCCTCTTTAATTTTTTCATCTTCATCGGCTTTATTGTTTTTCTTCAATGTTTTCGTCTTCTCTGTCTCTGTGGTTTTTCTTCTATTTTTTCATGTTCTCCATCTTTCTTCAATTTTTTCATCTTCTCCGTCGCTGTCGATTTTCTTTATTTTTTTCGTCTTCTCTGTCTCCCTTCAATTTTTTCATCTTCTTCGGCTTTACCGTCTTTCTTCAATTTTTTGCCTTTTCTGTCTTTCTACAATTTTCGTTGTCTTTGCCATCTTTCCTAAATTTTTCTGTCCTTTCCTTGTTTCTTAAATTTTTTCGTCTTCTCTGTCTTGGTCGCTATTTAAAAATGTTCGTCTTCTCTGCCTTTCTTCAATTTTTTAATTGTCTTCTTTGTCTTTCTCGACGTTTTTATTCTTTTCATCTTCTCTGTCTTTGTTGTCTTTCTCTGTCTTTAGCATTTATGTTGGTCGTCTTCAATTTTGTCCCTTTTTTTCGTCTTTTGTATGTTCATCACCTTACTTGATTTTGTTTTGTTTTTCGTCTTTCTTTATCTTTCATGTCTTTGTAGCCTTTCATTCACCTTTTTTTCTTTGTTATGCCTTTGTCACATTTCTCCATCTTTCTCGTCTTCTCCACCTTTCTTAATTTTGTTAGTCTTCTCTGTCTCTGTGGCTTTTTTCAAAGCAAGAAAGACCTTCTCCGTCTTTCTTCAAATTCTTCATCTTCTCTGTCTTTCTAAATAATTTTCGTCGTCTCCATCTTCTCCATCTTTCTTCAATTCTTCTGTCTGGCCTGTCATTCTTCAATTATTTCATATTCTCCTTCTTTGCCGTCTTTCTTTTAATTTTTTCGTCTTCTCCTTCTTTTACCGTCTCTTGTCAATTTTTTGTCTTCTTCGTCTTTCTACAATTATTTTTGTCTTTGAGGTCTTTCTTAAATTTTTTTCGTCTTTTTATTTCTTTCTTCAATTTTGTCGTCTTTTCCATCTCCAAGAAGCAATTTCTTCAAATTTTTTTCTTCTTTACCGTCTCTCGTCAATTTTTCGTCTTCTCCGTTACTGTCAATTATCTTCATTTTTTTTCGTCTTCTCTGTCCTTCAATATTTTCGTCTTCTCTGTCTCTCTTCGATTTTGTCATCTTCATCGGCTTTACCATCTTTCTTCAATTTTTTCCTCTTCTCCGTCTGTCTGAAATTTTCAATTTTTTTCGTGTTCTCCATCTTTGATAATTTTGTTCACCTTCTCTGTCTTTGCCATTTATCTTCCGCTTTTTTTCTTCGTACTTCTTCCATTTCTTTGTCTTCTCCGTCTTTCTTCAATTCTTTTAAGTTCTCGGTCTTTGTTGTCTTTTGTAAATTTTTATATCTTCTCCGTCTTTGTGATGTGTTTTGCATTTTCATCACTTAACGTGATTCTTCGTTTTTTATATCTTTGTTTTCTTTCTTTATCTTTCATGTCTTTGTCACCTTTTTTCTTGGCCACGCCATTGTCGCATTTCTCTGTCTTCTTCGTCATCTCCACCTTTCCTCACAATACTAACAACTAACAGTAACAGGTTTAGTCTTCTCTGTCGCCTGTTAAAAAAAAAAGAAAGACCTTTAAATATTCAATTTACTTCAATTTTTGAATCTACACATAAATATGATGTGTTTAGGTCTTATGATATCTATGACTAGATCTACTTTCAAGTCGAATACTAGCTTTTATAGTGGGCCTCCCTAACCGACACTCGGTCTGCATATTTTGAAAGAAAAACAATTTAACAAAAACTAGATCTAATATATATGTAGATCTAGTCTAATCTAGACCTAGCTTTTACTCCTACAACAAGGAAAAGGAAGGACTCATGAGAGGAAGAAAAACAAAAAGGTGGGGGGGGGGGGGGTGCGCCTCTTGAAGTGATTCTTTTTGCTTTCGAGTTCAGGTTTTTGCTCTTAGTATGTAATAATATTAATAATAATAATATAGGCCCCTAATTCATTTCTATAGCGCCCACTACCGTCTTACGACAGCTCTAGGCGCATTTATACATACATAGTAAACAAAACATGAGCAATGTACATATACAAAATGAATAAATAATTAAATAAATAAATAACTCAATCAATAAATAAATAAATAAATAAAAATAAAAAAAAAAAAAAATAAAAAATAAATAAATAAAAATATATATATATATATGAAAGCATAATATCATTTATAAAGATGTATGGTAGGTGAATTAAAATCGCATAATTAAAACAATTACTTTTCTTCTAAGAAGCACCGCATGAGGTAGGCCTATGTTTTGAGATGTTTTTTAATAGTGTCTACCGACGTGTCAAAAAATAATCGCTTGAACAGAGTTGTTCCGCTCTCCTTTCGACTCGCATACTATTTAACTTTTTATTCTAAAAACCCGCGTTAAGGGTTTAGTGTTTTATTTATTTATGGTACCTTTAACAATGTGATGTATAATATAATTATTCTTACTTTTCTTAGATTTGATACTTCTTTACCTTTATACTTTTTATTATATAACTATACGGAAACTTTTAAAACTCACATTTAAACGTATCGTAGGGTGTGGGGCTTGGCACCTGCACTTGTGCGTGTGTGTGTGTGTGTATGTGTGTGTGTGTGTATGTGTGTATGTATGTGTAGGGCCAACTTGTTATTAGCACACTTCGTCATCTAGGTACTGTTCATTTTAATCGTAATGTTCTTCATATATGCAAATCTCATGATGTTATAGTAATCGTAGAATTTGATTATTATGTAAGACATTATTTAAGATATTTTATGATATGTGTCTTGGCCTTTGTAAAGCGCAACTGCGCATGACCCTCGTGGATAGGGGCGCTTTGTAAATACTTTTTGCGTTATCATTATCATTGACATCGATGACTACTTGGCATCATTCTTCTTGGCGTGGAAGGTATCAATCGTCTTTTGAAGGTTGGAAAACATGATTTCAGGCCTCTATGATAGGCTGGTGAAGCTGGTGTACAATGCGGGGCTCATTTGAACATTGTTGCTACGATTTATGGCCTGCTGGACCTTGGAAGTTCATGAACGTTTCCGGTACGTTGAGAACTATTTTTATCATGTATATCTTTTAAACATAATGTACGTTCAAGGTTTTGCGATGATTGCAGGTCGTTGTCCATCCTCAATACGGCCGATGACGTTTTGTCGTAATTCTGGTGTTAGACATGTCATGGCGATCAACGTAGACAAAATGAACGAGTTGACCCCAAATGCTGATATTTATTACTAACTTATGTGTACTTGTCACATCTAAATATTGGCCGATAACATAATAAGCTCCCGACAGTGTACAGGTAAGCATATGTACGGGGAGTAGATGATCCCATCTTCCACCAGTCTCCTGCTGCCTTGCAGGGGAGTTAACCCTGACAGAAAACAACCTGCTGCATTGCAGGCCGGTATTGAATGACCAAAGGCTAAGGGATTTAACTCTGACAGAAAATAACAACCTGCTGCCTTGCAGGCTGGTTTTGAATGACTAAAGGCTAAGGGAGCTAACCCTGACAGAAAATAACAAGGCCTGGTATGGGACATCATGGTGGCAGCCGCACCATCTACCTAGGGTACAGTGGGCTAATCCCCTGCTTATCCAAAACAAACTGATTCAGAGAAATAAAAGAAATGTAACCAGCTTGGTCTTTCGAAGACCAGCTTGGAAACGAATACGGACTGTGATTTTTAGAACATGGAATGTTAGGGCAATAAATGGAAAAGAATTAGAATAAGTTGAAGAAATGGAAAAATTCAAAGTAGACATTTTGGCAATTACAGAAACAAAGAAAAAAGGACAAGGAATGGAAAATGTAGGACCGAATCATATTTTAATCTTCTCAGGAGTAGATGTCAAAGATAGAACTAGAGCAGGAGTAGGCCTCTTAGTGCATAAAAGGCATGAAAAGCTACTAGAAAGTTGGAAATTTATAAGCTCACGGCTTTAGAGGTAAATATTAAACCAAAAGGACAAGAAATTAAATTATTACTAGGTTATGGACCAAACGAACACGTAACTAAATGAGAAAAAGATATCTTCGAAAACGATTTGCAAATAGTTGCAGAGAATCTTAAAACCAAACAGGAACTAATGCTTTTGGAAGATTTAAACGCTAGAGTAGGCAACAATATAGAAACGTCAAGAGGAGTAATACGTAAAGAAGGAGAGACAACAACTTCTCCAGATGGAGAGAGGCTAATAGATTTTTGCTTAAAGAATAACATGAAAATAGCCAACACATTTTTTCTCATAAAGACATCCACGAATATACAAGAGTAAATGAAGACAGGTGTGAAAAGTCAATGATAGACTACACAATAGTTAGCAGCTCCCTTTTTTTACAGTACATTTGAGGCAAGAGTAAGCAGAGAATCTGAAATACTTAGTGATCATCACCTAGTGATTGCCACAATGAGATTGCTGACTGAAGGAAACAAACAGAAAAGGAAAGAGAAGACAGTTACCAAACTCAAAATGGAGGAAATAAATAAACCAGTAGTAAAACAGGTATACTAATCCGGGATAAAAAGGATTTATCAGTGAAAGACAGATAGATTTGAATGATAGCACAATAGAAGAAAAGTGGCAGATATATAAAGAAACACTCCTCAGTTGTACTGAGGAGGTATGTGGTAGGAAACAAATTAAAGAATATAGGAAAAGAACAGCATGGTGGAATGAGAATGTCAAGGCTAAGATCAAAGAAAAGAAGGATGCCTGGAAGAAATATTTGCAAACAAGGAGACCAGAGGATAGGATAGATTACGTGAATAAAAGAACTATCGCCAAAGAGGAAGTTAGGAAAGCAAAACAGGAACGATGGGAAGAGTTTGGACAAAGTCTTCAAGAAAGCTATCAAGGAAACCAAAAGCTGTTCGGGGGGGGGCAATTAAGAGCATGAGAAAGACCAAAGCATGCCCAATACGACAAATTAAGAATGCCAAAGGAGAAATAATGAAAGAAGACAGCGAAATCATGGAAACATGGAGAAAGCATTTTCACCTATTGCATAATCCCTCCAGAACATATGAAACAAGGACTAAAGGTCAATTAGTAAGAGTAACAAGTAACCCAAAGGAGACAGCTGAAGATGTACATATATCAAAGGAAGAAATCCAAACAGCTAGAGGAAAAAAAGAAATTAGGAAAAGCCCCATGAGCAGATCAAGTTCATCCAGAAATGACTAAAAACCAAGGGAGAGAGGCAGACAAACTACTACATGCAATATGCCAACAAGCAGGGAAGTCCAAACAGGTGTCAGACGATTTGAAAAAGGGAACGGTAGTACCAATACATAAGAAAAGGTCAACTATGGAATGCTCAAACTATAGAGGGATATCACTACTTAGCGTACCAGGAAACGTATATGCCAGGATACTGGAGATGAGACTAAGGACAAGAGTGGAGGATCAGATTGAAGCGCATCAGAGTGGATTTAGACCACGAAGAAGGGTGCAAGATCACATATTTACAACTAGACAAATAATAGAAACATACCTTGACAGAAACATTGACTTGCACATTAGAAAAGGCATTTGACACCGTGAGGAGGGACGAACTACGACATTCCTTAACTTTTGTAGAGCAAAGTTTAATAGAAGACATTAAAAGTTTTTATAATAAACCAACATGTGCAGTGAGAGTAGCTGGAAACATATCTGCAGAGTTTGATGTAAATATAGGAATAAGACAAAGTTGTATCCTAAGTCCTCTTTTGTTTATCACATTTATGGACTCAGTCGCAAAGGCATCCTCAAAAATAAAGAAAATGAATGTAGGTATGTGGAAGCTCAAACCAGTAAATGTATCAATGCTTTCATTTGCCGATGATTTAGTTCTGTTTGGAAAATCAGAACGTGACCTTCAGTCGAACATCAACATTATGAACAATGAACTAAATGAAAGAGGAATGAGAGTAAATGCAAAGAAAACCAAAACAATGCTAGTGATTAGGGAAGCTGAAACACAAAATCTTAAATTGGGCAAGGAGAATTTAACTCAGAGGGAAAACTAAGAGAAGAAATCAGCCAGAGAATCCAAAAGGCAAGTGCAATATATAACCATCTAGGAAAGGCATTTGTAGGTAAGCAAGAATTGTCAACGAAAACCAAACTGGCAGTACACAATACAGTTTATTGTCCTACTTTCCTCTATGGCAGCGAAACCTGGACCTTAGACAGTAGAGAATACAGTAGAGTACAGGCAGCTGAAATGAAATATCTAAGAAGAGTAGTATGGAACACTAAAAGAGAAAAAAATCAGAAACACAACAATAAGAGATCAAACCAAAGCAGATGGCATAAAAACTAAGATAGAAACAAATCAATTGAATGGTTTGGGCATGTAAACAGAATGAATGACAACAGAATAGCTAAATCAGTATACCGTGCTAAAGCCCAAGGTAAAAGACCAAAAGGCAGACCTCGGAGAAAGTGGGAAGAAGATATTAAAGAGGCATTGAAGCATATAAATTTAACGTTTTTGAAGGAAACAGAAAATGCCAAGACAGGGCATCCTGGAGAAAGATCATCTCGGGCATCTGAACCCATACATCGAAAGATAGAATGGGAACTGATAAAGAAAGAAAGAAAGAATAAGAAGCTGTTTCATGTCCCAACATGATTATCATACTTATATTTGACTTCATGTGTCATGTACGTTTTGTTTAATCAGGTATGTTTGTTGTTGGTATGGTTAGTGAGTAAAGGTCATAAACACTACACAGAGCAAAATCATGTGTTTTCGGCAATGGTAACTCATTGAAATGCGGAGGTGAAATGTTCGCGTTTCTTTTGGACGTGATTGTTTTTGATTAAGAGATTGAAACAGCTTTCGAAAAACGCTGATAGACTAATAAGCTTAATAATACAAAGTGACCTAATCACGCCAGTATTAAAAGAACCGCACTGGCTCCCAGAAATTTACAGGAAGTTTTTTTTTCTATCCCTTGTTATTGTTACAAATGTTTAAAAGGTCTTGCTCCATCCTATTTACAAGAGCTGGTCAATTTTTACCAACCGTATAGGTTATTAAGATTATCAAATTCCCTCTTGTTCACCATGACAGCTAAAAAATTGTCCTTTATTGAAAAATCTTTCAGCCATGCTGCCCCTCTTTTATGGAATAACATCCCTTCTTTTCAAATTTAAAAAAAAGAATTTTAAGGACAAACTTTTTATAAGAGCACATAATGGAGACTAGATACTAATCTTGTCTTGAAACTTTACAGGGCAACACAGGCAGAAGATTCAGACTACACTTCAGCGGACGGGCCATAGGTCAGGTAGGTCAGTCCTTTTGGCTTTATCCTTTTGCATGTTGTTATTATGTGATAAAGATAAAAGAATATCATTATTCTCGATGCACCTTTTGTATAGCTATAACGAAGAATAATACATATCTGATTAGAAGGGAAAAAAGGTAATCCAAAGAAAGGCCTACATAATTTATGTCATTGGTGTAATCAACACCATAATTGAACATGAGTTAGCCAAACCTCTCGGATTGCAATCTGCGTCATCATTACTATGTTTTCTCCACGTTTCCATGATTTCGCTGTCTCCTTTCATTATTTTCTCCTTTGGCGTTCTTAATTTGTCGTATTGGGCATGTTTTGGTCTTTTCATGCTCTTCATTGCTCCCCATAACAACTTTTGATTTCCTTGATAGCTTTCTTGAAGTCTTTGTCCAAACTCTTCCCACTGTTCCTGTTTTGTTTTCCTAACTTCCTCTTTGGCGATAGTTCTTTTACTCACGTAATCTATCCTATCCTGTGGTCTCTTTGTTTGCAAGTATTTCTTCAAGGCATCTTTCTTTTCTTTGATCTTAGTCTTGACATTCTCATTCCACAATGCTGTCCTTTTCCCATTTCCTTTAATTTGTTTCCTACCACAGACTTCTTCAGTACAAACGAGAAGTGTTTCTTTATATATTTTCCACCTTTCTTCTATTGTGCTTTCCTTCAGATCAATCTGCCTTTCACTGATAGATCTTTTTATCCTGGATTGGTACATCTGTTTTACTTTGGTTTATTTAGTTCTTCTATTTTGAGTTGAGTAGCTTTCTTCTCTTTCCTTTTCTGTTTGTTTTCTTCAGTTAATAAACTCAT